>DWUN01005027.1:0-10178 GCA_018249975.1 Passova gellias | reverse complement strand
CAAGAACAAATTGAAATAGGTGTACACAAAGTAGTATGCAATAGGCGGTCTTATCGCATATTAATATATTTATAGTATCTCGGGATACACTTACACACGATATCTGGTCCCAAGCTAGGCAAAGCCTGTACTACGGTGACCAGATAATTGATTACCGATAACATGTATACATGCTATATAGTACTTGTGAAGATATTATTACATCCAGAGACAAGAAAAACAAGCTCATAAAACAAATATTTGTTCCGGGTGGGAATCGAACCCACGATCTCAGCTTTCGCAGGTAGGATATCTAATCATTAGACGAAGAAGTCAGTCGAATCATAGCCTGCGGAAATTCAACTTTGCTTTTTATGTACTGGCATTTAATGTATTATGGCCATTTGACTTCACGTGGAAGGTCTCGTCATCATTTTCCATCTCTTAAAAGTTTTAACTTGCCGCTCTTGTATATCTTGTAGAACATTTTAGAAAGATACCTAAGTATTTCTGTCCATTAGTATTTAAAATATTCTCCCGCCTTTTGATGCCGCGTGATAGCGATAGTCTAACGAAGCCCAACAGCGGAGTGTTCGCAGTATTTTTAAATAGTTAATGCTCTTGTTACATTTTAATCTCGGTGAGAGACCGGGTAGGGCTACTGAGTGAACATTAAATGGAGTAGGTTTTAAATATATTCAACACTTTGTACTCATTTTTGGAAATATATTTTTATAAAGAGCAATAAATCGAAGTCTATTAACTCTTAAACCACATTATAGCTATGCTGTTTTAAAATGTCGAAACTTCGGTTTGTTTGTTTTGTGTTTTTTCAAAAATTTCATAGGCATTTTAATGATCTACAACTTCATTTGAATATTTTGAAATATTCAAATGCTTTGCATATATATACATAAGTATATAAATCCAAAGCATTTACAGCGACTTGTGTATATACCTCCAACAGGTTAGTTGATTGTGGCTTGTGGAGTATTGAGTTCGGTTGTTCCATATACCTTTAGTCTCGTGGTTCAATTATCTCCAAAAGTTATCTAAAAAGGTGCAACCGCATCAAAAACTTCATTTGGATTTCGAACGCTGTTTGAGTATATTCGTATGTTTGGTTTTGGAACATATAGATATGTACAGTTCGATAGCAGTTTTCTTTTTCGGTTTGCCACCAGTGATATGTCCTCTTAAGACGCACTTCGTTTTTCGAACCTTAAGTTGCGTTCCAGAATTTGCGTCATAACTGCTAAATGTATATTTAGTTGGGACATTTAACAAATATAACTCCTAAACAAAATAAAGTGTTACTTAGTGGTAAAACTGTTCTTAAATATTCATAACAGTACTTATGAACGACTTAAATATTAGAACTATATGACAATATATTATTTTATAAAAACAACGGGTATTTGTGATGGACACGCCTACACGTTCTACACGAAAGTAGTAGTGTGATTTTATATTTAAATAATAAATTCTAAACAGAACAAATATCTCTTTTTTATTATTTGATTTCAAATTTAGAACAAGATTTTATTTCAAATTTAGAATAAGATTCAATATCGAACAGCGTCTTATTAAACGTTATTGAATATTGTACATGTTATTAAATATCTATCGTAACTTAATCTATACTAATTTCTGACTTGGTTATTTTTGATATATGTGAACTGCCAACAACAGATCTTGCAGAACAATGAATTAGATGGAAAGCAATTACTTTCTTTTGCGAAATCATTACGTTACTTCCTACTGCCGACGGTAACGGAACAGGTTCGGTTCTGTCGCAAGTCAAGCGTGTTGTACAACTTTCTTTGCCAATTTCCGCGTTATAACGTGACCTATAACATTCGTGCATTACCAACTAGATGCTTACGTGAGCTCCAACAACCTTAATATGTAAACATATCACGTAGGTACTTATCGTTAGCTTGTGGGTATTATGAAATGTATCAGAGCAATTTGTGTTACGTTTTCACTAATTATTTATAGTATATGTACAGATCTGGAGTGACCAGCGTCCATTTTTAAAACTTAACCGCGACCAATATACCATGTATGGTAAATAATTGTTTTGTAGAACATTCTAACATGTCCTAACAAATGTATTATATTACAAACTCATATTAATAATTAACTCTGTTTCCTGTCAAATGTGTTACGCGAAATAATATGACGTGGATAACAATATAATAGTAAATTGATATAGGAAAATAATATTGCTTTCATGGAAAAAAAAACTGTAATTAAATCATCACTGTCTGATATTTCGATGACGAGACAACAGCAGAAATATTGGTGTATTATACGTTCATTATAATTGGTTGGATTAACAATATGATCGGTAGCAACGAGGACATTATAAATAAGACGTAATATAGCTATGTTTCTTGTCTGGATTTTTCCATTGTTTGTTTTTTGTAGCTGGCTGTAATACTGCAGACTTGATTAGATAGAGCGGGAAAGGAGGGCGGGGTGGCTTGGAATCCTTTGTACGGCACGGTTTAAGTTTTTAGAAAATTACTTATGTTAATTGTCGTAAAAGGTAATAAAATACATGGTGCTTCCGAGGTGTGTGAAGACTGCGCATTCCGCATTAGGCCAGCCTGGTAGAGTACAGCCTACAACCCTGTCGCTATGAGAGGAGAATAGGGTCCAGCAGTGAAACAATAAAAGGGTTGAAAAAATACATTTCAATTTAATGTGCTTTGTATGATATTCTACCGATTGAATTCCTCACCGCACAGAAACGGCTTTGTTATTTCGAATAGTAACAAACCCAATTAAAAAGTTAATTTAATTAGAAGAAACAATAGAAAGTAAGAGTTTTCTTTTGTTTCTTCCTTATCTTAACGTCTAGGGAACGAATTTAATTTAATCCCAAGACTACAACTTTCTCTACAAAGTATTGAGGCTTACCTTTGACTTGTTATTTTATACAACTACTGTGTTATTGGACAATTCACTTGCATCATCAGATCATTTTCTATTTATTTTTATTTCTATACCAATGTCGGTCACGGATCGAGCTGGTTTAAGACTACAGTGAGTGTGTTGATATACTTCACGCAGCTTAGGGTACTTTATGGACACTTTTCAGGACTTATCAGTTTTATTATGATAGTTATCTTCAGAGATATACCGAATTTTAATATTGAAAAGAAAAGCTCTTCGTTATATCAAACATCTTTATGTGCCGGGATGCGAAACCCAGAAACGGAGTCGTTAGCTACGCTGCATCAAAATCCTATTGAAATGAATTGTTTATTATTAATCATTATACAACAAGTTACAGTTGTGTATTTTACCAGTATTGCTGAACTAATAAAAGTATTCCATTAGTTCGCTAGTATGCTGATATTAATAGAATTGTTGTATCTGTGTAATTAATATTGTTTGAAGGATGTGACTCTCTGGAGCATGTTTCCGTATCCGTTCCTTATCCAATTATTAATATATCATATGATAATTTCTTTTATTTTGTCTTTTCGTATCTTGTCCTTTATGAAACACTGTGTTTTGTTTTTATTAATTAAGCGTAGAGTAGAGTTACGTTTTTTGTAAATATGCTCTTCACAAATATGTTTGACCTGAGTGGGAATCGAATTCACGACCTCCGGTTTGACAGTCAAGGTCTCTAGCCACTCGACCACGAGGTGAGGCCAAATATTATCCAAGTTATTTTAGTAAAAGGATTTCGGAAGACGCACGGTGTTAAATTAATGATTGTACAAATTTATCTTAGATAAAGTTTTGTCCTAATTATACGGGGCTCGAGTTCGTCATTGGAGTAGATTACTAGCAACTCGCTACTAACTATCCGTCCGCCAGATAGAGCTGTAAAGTTAATGACCAATCTAGGAATATGACAATGATGGTAATTTCACTTTAACAATCTCGACTAACACGCACTCGAGACTTAAACACGATAGATGATATTAGATCCATCAATATTGAGGTACCTACCTGATATTTTCAAGGATGATTGTTTGGTACGACTGCACTGGCTTTGGAAACATGTGTTACTGGGTACCCAGGTTATCCACAAAGACTGGTGTATGTGTTTATCTGTCTGTGTGAATTTATATATCGTTTTATATACACTTAATTTGCTTGTTTAATACTATAGGCTACTACATGAGGCTCGTATTTTTTTATTTCAATACAATGTCGATTTATCGTTTAAATAGTTTCATTATAAGCATTTTCGCAGAGGCGTTATCGAATTTCTGAAACAGTAGTCATTTCGTTTGAGCGATTAACGGGATCAAGCCGTCGTTCGACAAATGTGGGCGTTCTACTCGTGTTACGAGTGTGTTACGCTACTTGCTTACAGTATGACCGGAGGCCGGCGTGTCCCCAGAGACACTTGATGACGATTCTGTTACTGTATACTCACGAGCGCTTCAATTTGCGTTTCAATTTATTTTACGCGTTGTGTAATAGTAGTTATGTTTTTCTTTAGACTTAATACAATGCGTTGATTTTAAATATCTGACCTAAATATGTGTTAATTTAATTATATTTTTAATCACATTTCTTAAAGTACGCCGTAATAGGCAAAATATTGATTGACTAATAATCGTGGAAAAATTTTAAAGGTGAACATATTTGTGTAAATAAATGACTTTGTATATGAAAATAACTCTTTATTGCACGTCACAAATTAGTGTGTGCCAGGATTTGAAACCAGACCGTCGAAGTGAGAGACTGAAATGCAAACCACGCGGCTATCATTGCTGAGAATCGGTAAAAATACCGTTTTCATTATACTGCTTACTGCAATGAAAATAGTATTTTACTCTTTCCACAGTGGGAGTTATTAATCAAAATCATTACATTTGGAAGGTTTCATTAATACTCAATATTCACCTTAATAATATTATGTTCTTTGAAAATCGGCGAAATTTACTCGGGTACTACCTAATTTTTGCCATTAATTATGTATATTAAGTTTTCGTCATTTCTGAGTTTCTCCTGCTATATGATGATGAGAACGGTCTTTTTTAACAAGCGGCGGCTACCTCAAAGTAGCATTGACGTTTAATAAAAATCTGCGAAATAAACTTGCCCGCGTGCACGTATGTATGTTAAGAGTTCATCCATAAATTGCGTCACGCGAATTTCATATTTTGTTTAACCCCTCAACCGTCCTTGTCACAGATGGTCACATTTGTGAGCCCCAGTCTGTGATGTCACATATTTTGCAATGTTACATTTAGAAATTTATGAAATTAAAACAGCAGGGTTCCGGATTTTTTATATTTCTGTTTTAATTCTTATTAATTTAAAAAAAGTTGTGATACTTACATATAAAATATTATATCCCCCCCCTTGTCCCCCTTGTCACACAATGTCACACTACGTTGACCCCCTTCTCACTCCCTTAACGTGTGACGCAATCTATGGATGGCCCCCAATGATTCCGGCACGTGGCCAGTAAATAGGGAACGACGAATGTCAAGTGGTTGTTATGAAAATCTCATCATTTCATTCCGATATCAAATCAATTTGTATCGCAACCATACTTGTAAAAATGCGTATTGATGTTTTTGTATGACTTGACTTAAATAATCACATAGAATAGTTACACGGTAGAAGTAGAGATGTTTGAATATGTATACCGTTCGCCCGGAAAAGTATTACCGCCACACCTACTTCTGCTGTTTAGCGCTTGTTATTACAACAATTTGCGTTTCGGTTTGAATGGCTCGGATGCCGGTACAAGTGTGCACAAGAAGCGGCCATCTTAGACCTAAGTAAATAATTATAAATAATAACAGGGGACAATTTCGCACGCGGCTATCTGATTCCAAATTAGGCAATTGAATGCCTGTGTTATGGTAATCGGGTAACGGATAAACTTACATACATACGTACGATATAATATTTATATAGATATTTGTATTATGACCAGATACAAAAGGAACAAATGTGCTCATGACACAAATGTGGGTGTTGGGTTGGAATCGAAACGTCGCGTGTAACAGTGAGAGTCTCTAACTACTAGACTAGTAGTAGTATTACGTGTACTGAAATCTGTTTACCGCAACGGTTTATGCCACAGAGCTGTTTTGCTATTCCGTCCCAGATACATATTAGTTACGATTAAATTCCAATAAACAAGCTTACGGCTATCAGATGATAAGCTCTTACATCACAGACGTAAACACAGAGAGTCAAATAGGAAGGGTGTTTTAGCGTCGATCGCAGATATCTTCTATACCCATTGTATCCGTACCATCCTGTCTTCGACGAGGGAAAGACCGTAGCCAAATATTATTATTTACATATCGATACGTAAAAAACTGGAGTGTAGGTACGTCTGTGATTCCAAAAAGTCTGTAAGTAGCCTTCAGTTCAAGGGATTCTTTACGCAATCAGTATTCAGCCTTTTTAAAAACACTGTGTATTTGTATATTTAAAACAATAACTAAACGGCTAAACAGATTGTGATTGGATTGTCTGTGCTAGATATAAGTTTATAGAACTATACGCAATGTACCATTTATCTCATACACAACTATGTTTCCCGAGTAAAACTTTAAAATCCTTAAGAGAAAGTTTAAATTTATTCATTGATTTAGTTTTACGCCCAACGTGCATATATAATAGTGTAGAAGATGGAGTGTAGAAGAGTGAAGGAAAACGTATAAAGGCCTATTCGTCTGTCAACGGCGCGACATCTTTGTGACGTCTGTCTGTCTGTATAATTTTCGGGTCTTGTCACACAATTGTTATAGAGCTCTTGCGCTTTTAGTTTTAGTTTAATTTTGGTTTGTTAAGGTTAATTGTGTTCGAAAATGGATTCATTTATGTAAATTATTCTCTTAGTGTTGTAATAGATTTGTTTGTTTGAAAAGAAATAGCTTCTGGTCTTATTTCTAAGAATAGCTAATGTAATTAATCAATATATTTTATTCTAAGTACACGCGAACAAATTCGTTGCCACAGGCTTGTAATATGTACAGGAATAAATACTTGTGTCAATCTACTGTAAATAATCCGAAAGCGGACCCAATGGATGTCAGTATTAATCTCATAGTGTTTTCAATTACTTACAATCAGATATGTAGTTCTTAACAACTTACTTGAATTTCGTAAATAAAAAAAGTGATCACTTACTTTAGTACTTTTGTAAATTAAAAATTGAATAAGGTTCAAAGTACGAATGTAGATTTATGTTTCCATTCCACAAGTGAACGATTTATTTGGTGACTGAAAGAACTCTCGTCTCGAGTCTTATCAAAAATGTAACAGCCATTTTACCCGAGTACATACGGGCCAGTCCGTTACGAATCAACTCGAAATAAACGAACATACATTTATAATTCGTAAAGTGACTATTTTTTTATCTCCGAATAAATACGTCCAGTATAAAATATTTATTACAATTAAAATATTTCATCATAGTACATTTTTTAAGCTAACTAAATGTAGTATAACACAGTGCTAATTAGATGTATTGAAGCTATGAATTTGTTACAAGTTAATCAAATCCAAAATTTACATATTTAGCTAAATCGCAATTTTGTTAAAATCAGGGGCATAGTACCACTTTACTTTGATATTTTTTTAATATATCGTATTTTTATATACACTCGTAATTTAATGTTTTCTTAACAATTTGATCATTTCATACAATTGAAAACCAAAACTTTACCGTTGTTTCAGTTATAAGCAAAAAACCATCTCCGTAGATCCTTTGATGCAGACTTCTGTATACTTTTTCGTATTCGAACACCCTATAGACCTTCGCTTTGGAATGTTTTGATTACGGATTATAAACGGCGTACAGCAATACAAGTAGAAATATTGGAATTACATATAAACATTTATACATGTACACCATCACGCTTATTTCTCATAGGGATAGGCAAAGTCGAGGGTTTCGTTTCTTTTTTGATTTGTGCTACTTATAGTGACAATAATATCCTAAACTGCAAAAACTGACTGTTGCATCCAAGCTGGATACAGATAGTTATAGGATCAATAGATGAATTCGTACTTTAAAGTTGTTCTTAAAAAAATAATTAATAATTTAATCATTTCTATCATATTTTTAATATGTAAATAAACATTTTAAATATGGTCCGTGTTGACTGAAATAAGGATTAATATTTGTTTATTTTTAAAACAGATTTTATTTAATGAACTCTATATAGAGCAGTGTTTCCTAACGTGGCGCCCACGCCCCACAGGGGGGCAATTTGATAGCTAAGGGGGGCAATTTAAAAATTCCCATTTATATTTCTTGATAGAACAAGACAATTTTTAAAGGTTAAAAATTATGTATGGGGGCATAAAAATTTTAGAAATTTAAAGGTTGGGCATGACCTAAAACAGGTTGGGAAACACTGATATAGAGTATATCCGCGAGCTTATAGGGAAACTAATATTGAGGAATTATTATTATTATTACTGAATACATAACATGTAGAGAAAAAGTTCAATATTGTGCGTGTTCGTTGCAAATACAGACGATTCCGAGATAGAGCAATATTCACTAGTATTCGCCATATAAATTTATGAGTTTGCGAGAGCTTGTTCATCCATATGAAAATAAAATGGTCGAATAAGCTTCATGAATATTTTATTAATCATACATTGTACAATGAATACTATAGAATAACGCACGTGGATCTGACTAATTTTATGTATGATTGTGAATATGAATTATATGGAGCGCTAGTTTATAGATGTCATATATAATCAAATCTTTCGTGTAGCTTGAGAGTTGCTATAAATTGAAAATATACGAATTTTAAAATAATAAATGCTTCTTGAATTTTGCAAATATGAAATGAAAGTTAGAATAAACACAAAATAAAATAGAAATTCGTTATTTTTAAAGTTAAGTATAAAAATATAATATATTAGGAAATAAATGTTTAATATATATGTTTAATCTGTTAAAAGGCAAAGGGAACGATTGCAATAAAAATATGACTATGCTTACAGGTGTAATATTATTTATATAACTGACTGCGAACCTTAGTATAAACTAATTAGTACGAATATGTAACAAATATTGGATTAAGTCCATAAGGAGATTCGCTTTGAACAAGCACATTGGATATTTGTTCCTACAGTATTCTTCCTTCCCATAAAGTCGTCCGAAATAGTACGCTTTTTTGAACACTTCCAGCGAAGATTTGTCTTCGTCCCGCGGTTCTACGCTGAAAATAAAAAACAAGGTTATTATTATCATGTTTGTTTTCATACATCTTAAAGGCAGTTTAAAAACATTGGATAGGCCTTGGCCGTTAAAAGCTGCAAAATTGCAGTTAACTAGCGTGGTAGAGGATGCTTCAGGATTCACGCAATAACAGAAGAGACCTGTGCCCAGCATTGAGACCTAACAGAGTTGCAGTAATTCCACAAAAAAGCCCGTGGTACTTCCGTGTATCTCCAATATAATAATCCATTATCACTTTATTTGTCATTTATTTTATTTATTATTATTAACTTTATTTATCATTATCATTTATCACTTTGGTTCCTTTGTGAATATTGCTAGATTCAACCGGATGTCAATGTACACGCCATACTCTTTCTCAAAAGAAACGAATCAATGATTGTCTTTAGAAACGCTAGTCCATAAGCTGATGTGTTCTGTGTAATGAAGCTCGCTATTTACTGTGGGAAGCGCAAGTTTCGTATGGACAACTTTTGAATCACAAATATAACTATGTACTTGTAGGAACAAAAGCCAAGTAGAACAGATGGGGTCGCTTTAGGCTCGTCATGAGAGTTGGGCACCGGACTTATGACTGAAGATCTAATCAAGGAGACATGGATGTGGGGTGTAGCAAAGGACCGTCAGTTATGAGAAAGTTTGGGACAGGCTTCTGTCTGGCACTGGAGGTCTGTGAGTTAAAACGATCAAGATAAAACTGATAGGATGCGTGTAATCACGTACATGCGGGCGAAACGAAAATGAGCTTTATAGTACGGTGCGCGGCGATGACATGACATCATGTCCTAACAGTTGATTGACGCTTGTACGTCATTTACGCCCCCGCCAAAAAAATTTAACTATTTCCGACATCACATAAGAAACCTCAAAAATAACAGTATTTCTCTCTTATATAATGGATGTTATTATACATATGAACCTTCCTCTTCAATCACTCTATCTATTAAAAAAAAACCGCATCAAAATCCGTTGCGTATTTTTAAAGATTTAA
>DWUN01005026.1:0-10178 GCA_018249975.1 Passova gellias | reverse complement strand
ATTTGGCCGTACTGAAAGAAGACACTTTTTCACTTCCGACTTTGTTAATTGCTGCAGTCGATATATTCACGACTATTCCCATACGCGTACCCAGTCTTCGGATTTCTACTGGCTACGGTCCTGTAAAACGACTTCCGCCCTTTTACCATTCATCAACGTGATGATGAAAATAATCCAAAGTGCTTTAATTCCACTTCTATGTTGTCTAAGCGAATGTACGATATACGTACATTAAAATAAATTTACAAAATTATCATAATCAATTTAAATCAAATATATTTATCACTGAATTCACGTGTCTTTTTTTTTGTATTATCCGTATATCATACCATCGACAACGGGTTCCTGTACTCTACATCACTATGGAGGCGGTCACGTGCAGAGCTTTCTAAACCGTTGGCCAATACACCAGCAATAATTGCATGAAGCAGCACGAGTGAGCAAACCTTGGTTACCTTGTTTCCCCTCTCGGAATATAAAATGCACACAAAACACACCACAACTATATATAGTCGCTATTAACGTACGCCATTTCGGCTTCCTATTCAATTTATCCGCCGCTAAAAGCATGCGCCGCTAACAATCTATCTACGCCTTACATTATTGGTAACAAATTTGATTTATATTTTAAATTAACTCGTTTTCATTTGGGAATGAATGTTGGGGAAAAGTTTCTCGAGGTTCAGATCAATATGCGCATAATTAACGATTTTGTGTACAACAATAATTGTTTAGCAACCGGGTGAATGTTTGAAGCTTATATTTATTACTAGCTTTGCCCACGGCTTCGCCCGCCTCTAAATCAGTGTATCACAAAGTTTTGCCCGCGTAAATAATGAGCTCGCCGACCTTTTCGTAAAACAATGAAATTCCTTGAAAAACTAAAAAAAATGTTCCAAAAAAGTAGCCTATGTTCATCCCAAGACCCTCAAGTATCTCTATATGAAATTTCATCACAATCGGTTCAGCAGTTTGGCCGTGATGACGTCACAGACAGACAGACAGACAGAGTTACTTTCGCATTTATAATATTAGTATGGATATAAAAGAAAAATAACAAACTAAAAACATTATCTCTTTCTTTTATTCTCGACTAACTGACCCGGCAAACGTTGTTCTGTTATATAAATTATAACAGTATTTCTCTACTATACAATGGATGCTATTATACATATAAACCTTCCTCTTGAATCGCTCTATCTGTTTAAAAAGACCGCATCAAAATGCATCGCGTTGTTTTAAAGATATAAGCATACATAAGGACAAATAGCGGAAAGCGACTTTGTTTTATACTATGTAGTGATACCCAAGCGTTTGATCGCAATCATTTTTGATGAATAACGTATACCTGTTCCCACTTATTGCTTTTCGGACAATACTGTCGCAAGCAGATTGTTTTCCTTAAACGACGTGAAATCCAACTAAGAAAGGATCTGACGAAAATTATATGTATAAGCCTACAACGTTAAAATATAGTATAGATAAATAAAATAGCTCACGGCACATCACTCACCCGGAGCTGTGCGCTCGAGCCTCAAATAAGCCATGTCAAAATATCACACATCATAACACCTTTGCCCCCCGAGCGGCAAGCGCTCAACCATAATGAACTGGCTAAAATATTGCCCGAATTTTACTCTGTCATCGGTGTTCGGTGCGTCTGTGTTGATAAAAAAGAATGTAGTTAGAGATTACATATATTTACTTGGGTTCTTGTATCTCAACATACTGAGAACAGTCACGGGGCCGCCACACGTGTTTGAGGTCAATTCGTTTACGTAACGCATATAAAAATACACTAAAATCACTGATAACCTATTGTAAATCTCATAAACACTGCCAACATCGTCTTTGTGCATGTATAATTTGCGCAATATATATAAAAAATTGTATTACTTTGTAAAAATTTAACGATTTTAAAATTACGTGTTGTATTAAGACAAAACAGCTTCCACAGGGAATACTCCTGACAGTAATATGGCGTTGCCACGTGTTATCTCGACATTGTGCTTAATAACGACAAATATACCTGATAGACGTAATATTATTTATTGCTAATTCATTTGATTTAATAAGAATGATTTGTTGCTTAAGCTTTAAGTTTACTAAACGAAAACAAACAATATACTGTAGTTCATATAACAGATTGGGGAATAAATCATTTAGCGCCGTATTGTACCAGATTGAGATCGATACAATTAATAAGTAAATTAATTAACTAGATGTGTAAAATATTTCTTGCCTCTTTCCAACCCAAACAAACAATAATGAGTAAACAAAGAACGTCTTAAGCTACATTCTACTTGGAAATCGATCTTAATAAACGAAAGTTAAGAGCCACTCCATCATTCATTATGTCGTTCTGAAAACAACTAATCCACTTGAAAGCCACAAATACACTCATATGCGAGTTAAAAAATAAATAATTCTACACCTACAAATAATAATAGTCGTGTTTTGGGACAAATCCCAAATTTTTGATCCCAAATCAAGACACAATCTAGATACCATAATATATAGACAAGTGATATTCATAGGCAATGTTAGTATACACAAATTTTGGATCTATCCATATTTTACCATTTACGAAGTATCTACCTGCAACTTTTCTTAAGCTCAATATTAACGCAATTTCACTACAGATATGATTCGGGGATGCAAGTTAATCTACTCGTATAATGTAAGTGTTAAAACTTTATGTCAAAATGTTTGAAATAGGATTTGATGCTGTCTTTTAACAGCAAACGCAGCTATAATTCAAGTTGGACGTAGACATGCCTACAATACATAAGATATAATATATATTTCTGAATATTGACTTACGGTTTAGTTGTTACAGAACCTGGCTGCTAAGCCGAAGATCTTGGGTTCGATTCCCAACCAGGACAAACATGTTAGAGCTGTCCGATTACCATAACACAGGCATCAAATTGCGGAAATTCGAATCAGTCAGATATTATTATATTACATTTTAAATATGTACGAAGTATATCAGAAAATAAATGTGTTTCTCATCCATTATCGTGATACGTGTATAAGATAGCATGAAAAGAGCTGGCAGAAAATATGAGTCAACAATTTTGTTACATAAGTAAATCTTGTAATGGAAATATAGGTTACTGTTATACTGAAATTCAATAGCAGGTAACAAAAAACCACAGACAAGACTGGCCGCGTTGTCGACGGTTAGATATCCTGACTGCATGCACATGCCTGAGTGTATTAAAAAAAACCCTCGTTTTCCGCAACGCACGATGCGTTTACACTTAACGCACGACAACTAAATGTAAATAGGTTGCGACACTAAAGAGTAAATCAAGCAGCGCTCTAAAGAATTAATCAAGTCGAACGACAAGGAAAAGACGTACCGACGCACTTTCAAGGTCAGGGACTTGTAGCTTTGCACGAGTACAGTAGCAATATTGATCATTTAGCGACTTCATTTAGTCGACCGTTTGATTGTATGATTGTCTAGTTGTATATGTCTGTTTAATATCGCACCAAACAAAATGGTTACAGTCAGTATAAAATATTTTCTTATTTACATTACTTCGAATGTTTTATTGAATCCTAAAAACAGCATTTATCGATTGAAATGGCGATTTAAGAGCGAGATAGTTATAGGACAACCTTAAACGTCGTTATGAATAGTGTTCATTTCGCAATTGACGGGTAATGTTAGTTGCGTAATGTCGCTAATAGATGGCGTTAAATGTTAGTTTATTTGTCTGTAGGTAGATGTTAGGGTTCTAAAATGATCCTCGAGGTTTTTGATCAATGAAACATCATCCTACGGTTGGGTAGAGATCTTCCCGCAACATCCAGAGGCATGGAGCATACCAAGCTGCTTCAAGGTGATGGTGGAAATACTAATTAATGGCTAAACCGGTGATCAGTTATTGTAAAACTGCACTTTAAGGTCTCCAAGGATATATAACAATTCCTTAATCACGATAACAACCGAGATTGACAGCTTAAGTAATGTTTGTGCTGAGTGGGAACAGAACCCGCGTCTCCGGTTTTGCTGTCGCTGTCTCTAACCACTCGACCACGAGGCCAGTAAACTCTAGTCTAGTTTAATGTCTAGTTACGATCGAATTAAATGAACGTTAACAAAGGAGAGCGACAATTTGATGGCGTTGATCGTTGGTCGAATCAGGTAGTTTGAGCGGAAAACTCATTCGGCTGGTTCCCGTCAAATTAATATCAGCCTATCGCTGTTCGCTGTGAATTAGCTAATTTTACTCTCCCGTATCTGAACGTAAATATACCATGCAAACATTTAACACAGAATCTGATTGGCACTGATGAATGTCTACCCCAAATCAGACAATGGTATTAAATTAAAAACAAAAGAAAAAAAATAGAGGGAAAAGTAAGACAGAGATTTTTTTTAAATGAAAAACCAACAATTTTTGCTAAGAATTTCGAACGTTAAGAAAAAATTTTTTTTAAGTACGAAATGTCGCTATACATAGTACTAACAACAATCCCTACTTCCCTACTAGTATTATAAATGTGAATGCAAGTTTGTTTGTTACGCTTTCACGCGAATGCTACTTAGCCGATAGTCGTTAAACTTTGTACACACATTCTTGGAGGTATTAGAAGTAACATAGGATACTTTTAAGGAAAAAAAAATTTTTTATCCAATTTTTCAAAGTATTCTACAAAATTAAAATGCTGTCCAAAGTCACTATTCGACGTGAACGAAGCCGCGGGCAAAAGCTAGTACAATATAAAAACACAGAGTAACATAAATATAGACATAAAAATATTGATTTAATCTTTAGAAAGCTGATTGCCGCATTACAGTACTACGGCTTTCTTGACAACCCTAATCCCGTAGACGTGAATTGAGTTAGAAGTTATTAAAGAACCACAATGCGTATTTTGCTGGGATTTTATTTTATGAAAATTCAATTTGAACTCTTTTTTATTATCACTCACACAGTGTAGTCTATCGCTACACGGATTACTGCATATAATAGTAAGACATGATTTCAATAATAATTTTATTTCTACTACACCATTCGATACATTTGTTGTGGTATAAAAACGCCAGTTTTTTAAAGTTTACACTAGTATAGTAACAATACAAATTGACTGACCTCTTGGACCAGTTGTTAGAAATCTTACTACTTAACCGGAGGTCGTGGGGTCGATTCCCCCATCCATGACTAACATTTCAAATCCGTAACGCATTTGCGACGCCTCAGATGTTGCAAGTGTCCATATGCGACGGTGTGCATTTAACCTTCAGGTGGCCCGTCTGCCTGTTTTCCGGGCTGAATAATAAAATTGGTCTGTGTGCAATAAAATCATCTACATAAGTACCATACAGTAGATATGTATTTACCATAAAGCAGCCATTTCGTGGCGTAATAGTCGCGTGTGGACTTACCAAATTAATGTTGTTAATTTTATAGTAATTCGTCATTGAAATCAATTGAACAATTCTATTAAACATGGACTTCGCAATTAAAAGGATTACAACAGAACAGTACGGTAACAGCTTACTTTACAGTTACAGGCTTAACTAGTGTTCACTCTTTGGCTTTTGAATATCATTAGTTTATAATACGCCAATTTGCGTGGCACTACTTTGATCAAAGGCTTTCGTCGCGGCGGCTCGAAGAGCTTGCAGAGCAGTGCACCGAGCTTTAGCCCGCACAAAGGATGGACATATATAATACATGTTTCCCACAAACGAATAATAGGATCAGAGCAACGTTTTTGATGCAAAATTAGTCGTGGACCGCACAGCTCTCTTTACAGAAAAAAAAGCCTTTGATTCTGACGTTTTGCTGTTGGATACATTTTGATAAACAAATTCTCAACAGTTCACTAGTTAGTTTCACGTTCGTAACAATAAATAAATGTAATTCTCAAAATGGAGTTAAATGAATCTTAATTTTGGATAATCAGTATACTTAATAGAAATGCAACAATCTGAACCTGAGACGTCTAAAACGAGAGGTTGAAACGCAAACTATTATGCTACTTATATTAGAAGTAATATCGTTAAGGATCAAGATAAGTAGTTATCGTTGTGCGGCAACTTCCCAGCTTTACAGCGCAATGAACTTAAGCTACCAATTTTGAATAGCGTATTCGTGTTTCGCAGACGTTCAAATCGAACTAACGAAGTAAACGAACTTTTAATGATCCAAATAATATTGTATACATACATAATATCACGCCAGATCCCTAACGGGTAGGCAGAAAGCACCGAGTGCCAAATATATCTGTCCTTACAAACCTGACGCGCTTCGTCTACATTCATCACTCTCTTCATGCATATATTATATTTATATATTCCTTATTTATCATGTATAATATAGCATAGTGTAGTATATGAGTTCTTCAGCGATTAATCTTGTAGAAGAATTACAAGATTACCTCACATCATAATCATCAATCGTTTTAAAATAAATGTAGGTATTATAACGTTTACAATTTTAATTCAAAAAATTAATATTTTTTTATTCTTTATTTTATTTTAATACGAAGCTCGTCAGGTTTTCAAGGACATAGACATTTGGCACTCATTGCTTTCTGCCTACCCTGTTACGGAGCTGACATGATGATATAATAACACTAATAATAAACCTACTACTTATAATCACTATAAAGTATAAAACAAAGTCGCTTTCCGCTGTCTGTCTCTATGTACGCTTAGATCTTTAAACTACGCAACGGATTTTGATGCGGTTTTTGTAAATAGATAGTGTTTCAAGAGGAAGGTTTAAATGTATAATAACATCCATTATATAGCAGAGAAATACTGTTATTTTTCAGGTTTCTAATGTGATGTCATAAATAATTACATTTTTAGCAGCGCGCGCGGGACTAAGTCGCGGGCAAAAGCTAGTGGTTCCTAAAGAACACAACGTAGACAATGCCGGGTGACTGTGTACCATACAGCGCTATATAGCTAGATTTGAAGCATTGTATATTTTTGTAGTAATTTAGGTTAGCGCCGCTAGCGAAACGCGGGCTTTGTAATACGCAGTAGGCAACGACCGGAGGCTGAAACATCTCAGCTCTAACGAACTTATGTTTGAAAGATACATGCAAGACATAACGTCCTTTGCTAATTAAAAAACTAAAGAAATATACAATCACATCGACTGCAGCAATTAACATAGCCGGTACTACATTATGGCCAATTTTGTTTTATTGCGATAGAAGTCTTAGAATATCCATATCTTTGACCTCGCAAAGTATTAAGTTTCAAAAAGGACATTTTCTGTGTTTCACTTGGAAATAAATCAGACGTTATCGAGGCGCTCGGTCAACATAGCGGGTACATATTATGTTAATTTGGCCGTACTGAGAGAAGACACTTTTTCACTTCCGACTTTGTTCATTGCTGCAGTCGACGTAGTGCCTTCTCGGTGTAGTGGTTAGAGACTAATTGCTAAACTGTTCGTTGTTGTTCGATTGTTCGACTCCCGACCAGGATAAATATTTGTGTGATGAGCACATTTGTTTATTCCGTCTGGGCGTATTAAAAATATCTATATAGGTATTATATTGTATGTATATATGTTTATCAGCTGTCCGGTTACCATAACACAGATATTCAATAGCCAAATTTACAATCGGATCCCTCGTTATTATGATTAATAAAAATAAAAATAGGGTTCATTGACCTCTCATTTATCGTAAACTAGTAGACACGACCACGCGTTGCCGTGGTTCAATTATGATAACTCAATCTTTTATATGTGAGAATCCCGTGACTCGATCTTGTCCAACTGAGCGTTACCCTATAAATAATATTGATATCGCAAAAAAGTATTCAGATGATTAATTGAGATAAAAACTATCCAATCTCTTAAGTTGGACCAATTTACACATAGATGCAATATTTGATTAAAAACGGTTAAGTAGTTTAGGAGTCCATAGCGGACAAACACCGTGACACGTAATTTATATATATCAAGATGATATAACTTTTATATCTTTTTTATAACAACAACAACAACATAACATCACGCCAGCTCCCTAACGGGGTAGGCAGAAAGCACCGAGTGCCAAAAATCTCTGTCCTTGCAAACCTGACTCGCTTCGTCTATCGTTTTATACCTTTTATATATCAGAAAAGCGACGCTTGTCTACGGTGCACGATACACGCGTGCCGTCTTAGTATTACTACTTATAAAAGACACAAAAGTAGTGGCCAGAGGTTATTGCCACGTTGAGCCATGCGACGCTGAATGGGCTGGTATCGCAGCCGCGGGCATACCGCACAATACGCTCGCCGCCTAACAGACGCCACGTAGATGCATACTGTCCAGTATGCACCTACGAAATTGTTCCCTGGAATTACTTTCAAGCCAAACCGGGATTACTTTTGTAAGCGATTCCTGTTATGTTACAATCGCACACTGTTCCTACAGGCAAGGCAACACAAGCCAAAAAAAATCATTTTGAAATTTTTGTGTGTCTGCCTGTTGTCCGGCTTTCGCGCAAAAACTACTTGACGGATTTCGATGAAACTCTTTTCGTTTTATAGCTATTACACCTCGTCAACGTATAGGCTATATTTTATTTTGAAATACTCCAAATGTTGCTCAAAGTCACTATTCCACGCGAAAGAAGTCGCGGGCAAAAGCTAGTCTATATAAATAAAAAATGAATCGCCGAATGTGTTGCTAAGCGGAAAACTCGAGAACCGCTCGATTAATTCGACTAATTTTGGTTCTAAACTAATCATGGAAATTCAGGGGTTTAAAAGCTAATAAAACAGTGAAAACAGTAATAACAACAATTTACTTTTTCCATATAAACTGCTTACCTGTCAAACATAATATCATGTACGTTCCGTCAAATGTGAATAAAATCGGCACGGATATTGTTGTAAATAAGCTATTTATTTAATGTGAGCGTGTACGAAGTTGGACGGGACAGCTAGTTGTAAATATAAATGGTCAATTGAATACGTGCTATGTGCATACACATTATTCCATGAAGCGTAATTGCACCGCCATAATTACGCTCGCTACGAGTCATTCTCGATAGATCCAATCAATATACGACCGACGTGCCAGCAAGCGCTTACAGCTCAAGTAAGCGCTCAAAGCGCTTGCTGCGTCAATTGGCTGTACACGACCTCTTGCTTAAAATTGCAAGCACAAGTATTCATTTCGTAAAAGTCATTACATTATCTATCAATATATCTATATATCTATATCTATACATATAATAAAACTGTAGAAGAGTTCAATTCTGTACATTGAATAAAAATTTAAAAAAATACGTCTAGCGGTCTTTATACAAGTAACACAAACCAAAAAAATTGATTTTGAAATTTTTGTCTGTCTGTCTGTTATCCAGTTTTCACGCAAAAACTACTGGTCGGATTTTGATGAAACTCTTTTTGTTATATTAGTTCTCGTTACTCTATTAGTCCTCGGCAACATATAGGCTATAATTTATTTTAAAATACTTCAAATGCTGCTCAAGGTGACTATTCCACGCGGACGAAGTCGCGGGCAAAAGCTAGTACTAATACAATCATAGTAACCAGGGACAATTCCACATGCGGCTATCGGATTCCAAATTAGGCAATTGAATGCCTGTGTTATGGTAACCGGACAGCCGATAAACGTACAATGTAATACATACAATACTTATATACATTTTTAGTATACCCAGACACAGAACAAAACAAATATGATCATTGCACAAACGTTTGCCCTGGATGGGAATTGAACCCACAACCTCCGGTTTTGCAGTCAGGGTCTCTAACTACTCGACCGCGAGGCCAGTCCAGTCATATTGAAGTTAAATCTATTACATTTCAAAACTACGGTATGGCTTAATGTTACACAGTCTATAATAACAATGTCACTTCAATATGCACCCCTGCGCGCGTTGTGTAGTAAACAAATCAATATCTGTACTCTGTGCCTAATAAAAGACCGTCATGTTTATACATTAGGACGTATGTTTGTGATCCTGTTAAATAATTTTAACTGTAGCCATACAAATATAATTTTGAGTTTAAATCTTTACAATTTACACAGTATAAAACAAAGTCGCTTTCCGCTGTATGTCCCTATGTATGCTTAGATCATTAACACTAGGCAACGGATTTTGATGCGGTTTGTTTTAATAGGTTTAAATCTTAGGTTTAAAGAAATTTATTCTCATAAAGAAAGAATGTT
>DWUN01005025.1:0-10178 GCA_018249975.1 Passova gellias | reverse complement strand
AATCGGACCAACATTTCCTGAGATTAGCGCGTTCAAACAATCAAACAAACTCTTCAGCTTTATATTATTAGTATAGATTAATATCTTTTGGGTACTGTGGGTTTGAGGCCTTCGAAATATAAATTAATTTATTTAGTTTACACAGCTTTCCAGTTAAACCGATACATGTCTTATTTTGTAACTTACATTATTAGTTTTCGATTGGGGGGGGATAAATAAAGATTATTGTACATTTATCAATGGTATATTTTCAAAACCGCGGTGCAATTTTGCCGCTGAGCCAGCGAAACGTACGGCAAAACAAAACGAAATCCGCTAGACTTGCGGCCGCACAGTCCCATTGAAAGAAATACGGCACAGAACAAACGAGGATCGCGACGTGAACAAAGCTTGTTTTTCTAAAACATCCTCAAGTCTCAAGAGTGAACAAAGTATTTCTACACTCGTTCAATGCGAATGAAAAAAAGGATCCTTGAGCCGTCCACTCCAAATACAATTATCAGCGCCGTAATAGGAGTTAGGGTAAGGATTTTTTTGTTATCGCTACTGCTCTCTTTGGTTTTCCGATGCATATCTTTTATGATTACACGAGTTACGTAACACGAGGAGTTGATGTCATTGTTTTTGCTACTATAGGAAATAAGACGTCCTTGTGAGAGAAATCAATAGGAACTGGCTTAAAAAAAATTGTTTGCTTCATCGAAGCAATGCGGGAACGTTTAAAAATATAATTTTGGGTGATTTTTTTATTACACACATCGCACGTGTCCAACCATATACACAGTACTTTTTCGTAGTGTAAAAGATATTATTGTATATTATTGATTAGCTTCTTACTTCATACTAATATTATAAAGAGGAAAGATTTGTATGTGTATATGTATCGACTAGGCTCAAAAAATACTGGACCGATTTCAAAAATTCTTTCACCATTTGAATGCTACATTATCACTGATTAATATATGCTATACTAGCTTTTGCCCGCGACTTCGTCCGCGTGGAATACTGTCTTTTGCAATTAAAGTATCCTAGGAAATTAAAATGCTACCCAAAGTTACTATTCCGCGCGGACGAAATCGCGGACAGAAGCTCGCAATTAATAACCTACGAAAGAATTAAATGTACTAAGTTATAAACGGGCCCATAATATAACTCGGAAGATTGAAGAGGGTTAGATTGTCACGTAATACAAGACAAGCAAAAGCAATTGTGGCTCTCAACTCCGGTATGGGAACAGTCAGGCGGTCTAAATTAGCTAAGTTTCAGGCGAATTTTGTACTCGAATGTCACACAAACCCACATTATGGAGATGCATGGTAACATTACTTACTTAATGTCACTGCGTTAATTATTAATTCAACGACGCGCAACAGAGAGGATTAAGAATTCCGCATAAAGTTTTCTAAGGCGTGACAGGTCTTGTAACTTGCACTTGTCCAGTGACTCATGACTAACTTACCACATGAAACAGTGGGACGAGAATGGGACTGATGATAATACAGAAAAGTGTTTATCAATCAATTTGAAACAAAACTCAATAAAAAATTAATGCCTATACAGTGCAATTCATTCACGTGTTTAATGCTAAGTGGGAACTTTGAGACCTAATTTACCGGAGACATACGTGAAGATCATAATATTCAACCTAACTTTTGTAACACTTTTATAATCGATAAATATCGTAACGACTGGAGGTGTTTCCCGAAGCACGGAGAAGCTTGAAATGTACTGTACCGCTTGACTATTATAAAGTCTGTATTGTTTGACACGAGGCACGGTAGAGCTATGAGCGATTGAATGTATTAATTAGTGTCATGCTGAAAATATGCAGGTAGTAAAATATGTTGTTATTTTGTTATTTCATTTTGTGTGTTATTTTCTGGATATAGAAAGAATGAAAGTAAGAAAGAAAGAAAGAAAAATCTGTTAAATCTGCTTTGTATTCTCTTATATAATGCACAATTATATAACAAAAATAAAGTTATTATGTTCTAGCAAATAAAAATGATTAAAAAAGGAATTCCGTCTTCATTGATTGATTGACTGATTTATGATTGATCATTGGTAGTCCTGTAGTGCAATACAAAGCCGTAAAGAGGGTCGTACTCGGCGAACGTCACGATTGGGTCGCAGCGCTAATTTTCGGTTCGACCCGACAGTTCGAGTACTATTTAATTTCGTCCACAACTGTCACATGATTTCGATTTATGAAGCCCCGGACCGAATGAATACCTTCCATTAAGTGCTCAAGGGCACTATATCACTGAACTCTGCTTCGTCCAGTACCTAAATAAATGGTAATTGGTTATGTTGATGACAATGGTAAACAACGATCTATTTGGTGAGTTAAAAACTCAATTAACAGTCGCGACGTTTTAATAATCAATAAAAAACAATACGACGATATATACTGCCTATAACCCAAACTATGGCTCTTACTTGTCACAAAGATATATAAATAACATACTATAATTCCCGTAACATCTATAATATAAGAATAAAAGAATGATAATTACATGTCAGAAAATTTCGTATTCTCAACATAATAGCTTTGTTAGAGCTATTACCAAGAAACTTATTAGGTTACTTAAGAAGCAACTTACTAGTTTATAGGAAAATCGATCAATATTTAAGTTTTCTATTACCTTTGCCTGGTAGTCGCTACGTAATACGCCTTTGAGAAAAAAAATGTTTTCTAATTTTCCCTCTAAGCACTGGCCTTTGAGAATTCTCATTAACGGTTAGTAATTACTTAGAGAGAAAACAAAAACAGGTGTTCGAGATATTTGTTGATCCTTCTTTTGTTATTTAAGAGTAATAATTACGATTTTTCGGGCAGTCTACCAAATGCTTTAGGAAATCTTTAAAACACTTTTATTTGATAGAATAAAAATGGTTCTGTAAATTACACATATTCGTATTACTACTTTGTACTTTGTAAAGTACTAGTGTACTAGTGTAAAGTACTTTGTAAACCGAAATACAGGGTGACACTTAGTTCGGTAAACAATGTTCATGATAGATATAATAAAACATAGCTATGTATACTAGGGTCTTGTACCGGATTTGAGATGCCCGTTATAGGTAACTATTAGCAAAAAAAGTTTTGCTTAAAAATGGGTTCTAACAATTATGTTTATTTTTACTACATAGATAAATAATTGTTATCGTTTTGTACACCAACTGAATCAACCTGTAGCATTCGAAACAGCATTTGACCGATATCAATAATAATAATGATAAAATAAGAGGACGTCATTGACTACACTACATTGTGTCAAATCAAAAGGTGATCATTAATTACCAACACTCCGACTACTGCACGCGAAATCCTAATTCGAGATATGTTTAACATTAGGGTATCCGTTGCGTGCGTCGTGTCGTGAATCCCAATGGGCGATCGCACTTACGTAAAGGCATTTTTACCTGGACCGACGCCATCTTGCCCGACATCTTTCATTCAGCGAATACCATTCTTAACGGGGGAAGGTCGGGAGGGAATTCCAAAGAAATTGCACATATATATTGTCGGGAACTATTCAAGTTTTTACCTACATGTGTTAAATAAAGTTCTTCATAACTGAGTACCAACTCTTATTTATTTTATGGCCTGGGAGTGGAAAGCCCACGTTGAAAACGGATTGTAACTCATATAAAAAGGAAAAATAAAAATAATATGATACGACTAAATGCAGGTGAAGACGAAACGCATTGCAGTACAAGTATGAATGGGCGTTTTTAGAAAAGCTATGCTACATCTTAGTTTGCACCTCACTTACCATCAGGTGAGTTCGTAGTCAAACGCAAGCTTGTTTTACGATAACCAATAGTTCATCGAAGACCATTGAGACTTATCTTGTTTGCAATAATACCATACATAGATAACTCCAATACTAGTGATATACTTGGGCGGGGGAACGCGGTACAAATATAACGCAATATATTTCCGAATATTTTATAGTATAAGTAGGTAGTTTGTAGTTATATACATTTTGTAATTATATATATTTATATTTATAGACAGTTTAATTAAATAACTAAGGTGAATTGGATAGATAAAACAGAAAAATCGGAGTTCAGTACAAATTTCTCTTTATAGACTCTTTAAGGCGTATTCCACAAGTACATTTTTATAATCCTTTCATAAGAAGCATTGAAACATTAAAACATTCTCGTTATTGAAGTAGATACATACATTATTTGCTCTAAAATACTATTACAATATTACCTAGGCTTCGCTCACTAATTCCAATCTTGAATCGCAAAGGCTTGCAGGTACGAGAAGCCAAGGCCTGTCATGTTTAAAAACAAAGTTGGCTTGCTGCCAATGTTTGGGTATAAATTCTATTGGTCAACAGTATACGTTGGACAGGTTAATGTTGACAGGAGTCGAAGTGTGTTTCTACGTTGAAATCTCTACAGATTCAATAATTCTTTTTCTGGAACTTGTGCTCTACGAATTTTGCGATTTATTCCACACTCAATATGTGTATAAAGTGGACTGCCGATGATGTAACATTTTGTAAATAATGTCTTACTAGTGGGTACATTTTGTGTCTTACAATATCGTCGCTTATAATTTTAATGGCATTAAACATCGTGTGTAAACTTGTAACTGTAACCAGGCAACAGTGTGCAGTATGTTAGTGACCTAAATAAATAAATAAATAAACGCTTGGAGTATGTATAGCACATATAGGTGTAATTGCGACAACTTATATTCTATATACTTATATACTATAATTATAGTTTGAAAGCCTTAATGATTATTTCTTAAGTTAAGCTAAGCTTTCAGAAGCACGTTAACTCATTACAATATGCCTATAATAGTTATCTAGTTTAAAACTAAACACGCCTAGACTTAACCTAATTTTTGTGACGTATACAAACCTCTTAGGTTATTTGACTAACTTCAAACCAACAATAGTCCACTTGACACTAACAAGTACCCACTTAACGTCAGCAAACACAAAACTGCATTCAAATAAACAATAACAATTGTCTTACGAAAGCAGTCTCGATTTTTAGTTTCCTTTTCTTGCCAATTACCTGAAATTGCTTCTAAGGCATCGGACAATACACCGAACGTAAAATCACAAAGACGTCGACACCACGCTGGGCGCACTTCCGAAGGTTATAAAGCTCTTGAAACAAATGAATGGCTGTTGTTTGTACCGTAATTAAAATTTACTGGTAAATTAAATTATTAAAATCACGCCTCCGATGTTTTTTATTATCTAAAAAACCGTAATTAGCAATATGTAAAAATTGTGAACTTTATGCAATACTTTGGTGAGACAAGTACGTGCCTCAATGAATTTTTATATGTACGTGTTTTCGCGAAACAAGTCGTTTAGTTTTGAGGAGTGTGTAATAAGTTACAGTGAGATATATTTTTAGCACTCAAAAGAAAAAATATTTCTATGTAACACGGTTATATTATAAATTTTTGAGATTAAAGAATTAAAGCGCCTTAACAAAAATGTCGAGCAATAGTGCATAATGAAATCATTTCGTACATTCGTATGTCGCACATAGACGTACATTGTATAACTGCAAAATTTACCTATCTCTGTTCTTTTTGACCCCTACAGACTTATTTTTCATTATGACGTAAATTAAATAGCAGCCATGACTGTAAATTTTTGAACTTCATGCATACAAAGTGTACATTCAGCCCGTTGATGACATTTGGAACTTTTAAACGCTCAAAGCTGGCGTTAAAATGTTGTAAATAATAATGGAACTGAGTGTGCAAATAAATGTGACGGAATTAAGTGTTTTTCTTATATTCATACACATTTATAGCAACGCTTGATATAAATCCTTAGGACATGAAATTAATCTTTATAAATATTAAAAATGAACTTAAAAATATTACTAACATTTTGTCCAACAAGACACTATTAGTCATTACTAACTGGTTAATAAACTACTAAAATACACTCTTAGGTAATATTTATTGATTCATTTTCAATTAGCGAAGAATTACCTTGCGTTTTGCTTTCAAAGAATCAGCAACCAAAGAATAATACAATAAAGAACAGTGACAATAAAACAATGTGATCCACATTCGGTGAACCGAATTGTGTCGGTTTCTGATTTTGTCGGATCGGAATCTCGGTTACACGCGCGCTGAATGCCAACGAGAGAACCGCTGGAGGTAATGTCGTATCCGCAATGAAACTGCTTCGATCGTTTTTTGACTTATACAATCGAATTAGCGGTGACATTTTAATGTAAGGCAGGTTATCAAGTGCGTTTTTCGACCCATTTATTTGTTTTACTGCTGGATTCGTCTCCTTTCGCAATTAAAAGATTTTAGGCTATAGTCTCCGGATTGGCAGACTTCACACATGCCAGAAAACATAAAGAGAATCCTAAGGTTTCCTTACAATGGTTTTCTTCATTGTCAAATGTTAAATACAATATGTATTACAATTTAGAATATAATGTACGTAATGTGTTAAGCCAAAGTCATAAATATTGTAATTTATGAAACACACTGAAACTTTTCTTTTAAAACATTATTAAGCGCTTACCGCTAAACTTGAAGTAAATAGCACAAAATATGTATATTGCTAGTTCCAACTGTTGATGTTTACGCTCCTCTCACCTATTAATCGCAAAATACACATAAGCTTAGTCAATTTGTGCAGCGTTAAGTACGGCTGTCATAATAACTCCAGTGAGTTCTCGACAAAGTATATATAATAATTATATTTTTTTGTTATTGGACGCGTTCTCATTATAGTCTCTAAAACTTGCTGTTGTATGCAGTTTTATAGGTGACTACTATAAATTCGCAATCTCCAAAATCGCCTTTAAAATGAAATACTATTTTGTACGGATTTGGATGTCAAAGTGGCAATCTATTTGCTACTACCTACGTGTTTAAGTCTAATTTACCATGCGAATGAGCATTTAAGTAAATTTTTGTCGCGAAAATACAGGCTGAATTAAGCTCCTCTTTCCGTAATGCTAATATAAACGTCTGAGACCGCGGGATTTTGTACATTTATGATTTTCTTACTAAGCAATCGTCCGTACTTTTGTTCCGTTGTACCATTTAAACACTTTCGCAATACACGAATAGTGCGGTTTCATTGTTAAAAGTGGCTGTTCGTAATTTGCGTCTCACTGTTAGCCACTGCGTCCTTCCCGGCAATCCTTGTACAAAGTGCGCCTTTCTTGCCATTTCCGTAAATAAACCAACTTTACTTTACGATTTTAATCAAATATTATTGTTCTCCCCATTATTAAGCAACACAAATTTGCATTTCCTTTTTTCGATACATTTCTATAACAGTCCTTGGAAACCTGAAGCGCCTCGTCTACATTCATCACTCTCTTCATGCATACACGCCGGTTTCGGAGACTCTTGACTCATCCATCAACCAATATCCGTCAGGTTTGCACGGACAGAGATATTTGGCACTGGGTGCTTTCCGCCTACCCCGCTAGGGACCTGGCGTGATGTTATGTTGTTGCTGTTGTTGTTTCCGTAACAGTCGAATACTTTATAGACTGTTGAAGACAAAAATCCATCTTAATATCCTTTATTGCCGAAATCTTCTTACCTCTATTTGTAATAATACGTACTAACGTCTGTTCGCCACATTTTTGCTATATAACAAATTGATTCTACTAATTAAGGCTTGCAGAACCCAACTCCGTGCAATCCAATATCTATTGGGCTGTCCATATACAAGACGATATCTAAAAGCTGTTTGTCTGTCCGGAATTTCGAAGTTCTGTACTTACTTCATCAATGGAAATATTGACCTGATTTGACACCCAATCTGATTTGATAAAGAAAAATTTTAATTACATAAGTGACAAATGAGCCAGTACCCCACACAAGGAGTAAGCAAGACAAAGAGCAAGCGTGCAATAAGCCGTGAGTTAATTGATATTGCCGCAGTGATACATCACCCTGCTAAAGAAACTGATTCTTAAACAAAGCTAAAATTCTACCTGAGACACACACCAACACTTAATGGAATCTAATTTGGATCCAATTAGTAACGCATCCGTGGCTGAACTTAGGATTTTAGTTCGGTTATTTAAGGGTCATTTACCGGTACACTCCTTTGATGTTAAACCATTTGTTACATAAACAAAGTTCGTACAAGGTTACTGATACACTTTTGTTGGGGACATACTTAGAGATTCTAGATTACTTTTGTGGTGACAAGTATACTTAACTTTGTTCTCCTGACTCACAAGCAACTTATTTAATAATTCTGAAAAGTTTTAAAGTAAATTTGAAAGTCCTACGGTGTTTTAAAGAAAAAGATGGTAAACTTTTCGATGTTTTAGATTATAAAGTTACTGTAATATTTTATAATATCCTAGCTTATTCAAAGTTATTTATTACTTCTTCCAGGTCAAACTAGGAGTTACAGCGGGTTATTGTGTCTCGACTTCTATGAATGTTAGTGTGAACAACCCTTATATTTCAAGTGTTGATAGAAACTCTAGTTGAGGCCATTTCGATCATCGATTGAGTTTATTTGTCCTAAGAAACAAGGTTTTTCCGTCATGGCCTCTGTCCCTGCCTAGCGTGGCTTTGGTCGTGTGGACTTTTAGGACAACTTTCCACGATATTAATTTTCATTTACCATGTGGGTTTTGCAATGCCGTATTGGACTATTACTTGAACCAGTTACGTACGGCACATTTGTTTATTTAGAGTTAACATATTTTAATGACGCCAATAATAATAAGCAGTGTAACCAAATTTATGTCAATAAAGTTGATTTACATTTTGTCAAATGAGATTTTGTGTGAAGTGTCCCGAGTGTATTGCTGTGTTTTTGTGATCTTATTTTTTGCATCTTTAAGTTATAACAATATTAGTGTATTATGTTTTCTTCGAAGTAGGAAAATAACAGAATATGATTGTTTTCAAAATATTATATTTTGCTTAGTGCAGGATGTTTTATGATTTTAAAATGTGGCATTCAATATTTATACGCTAAGAAAGTTTCAGATAAAAGTGCATATTTAATGTAGCAGCGAATACGATAGGTAACAGCTGAGCGACTGCAGATGTTAAGGCTCCGGAACATCAAAGAGCAGACTAGCGTCAAAACGGGTAAGTAAATCTTCACGCTAGCTAAGAATAAGGAAAGATTCAAAGAGACATTGCAAAGAGACAGCGAAGAATGAATTACCATAATAACAGTACATCTTATTGTAGCACCTTACAATGGAAATAAAGACGCCTAGAAACTTTAAAACAATATTAACAAAGCGATTATTGTGATAGGCATTTGGTTTAGAATATGAGACTATGAAGACGTTAAAATGAAGCGAGTAAAACATGATAAGTATACGATAATGATTACAAGTTTTAAAACAAACGAAACATTTTCGAGTTAAACATTAATGTTACACCGCTCACATCCTAGGATTGATTATGAATGAATGATCGATAATTTGCTGCAGAAAAGGCCAATGAAAGGTGAAATGATGCACAAAAACTAAAAGTTCTAATATTGAGAGACTTATAAATATAAATGAACGTATCAGTACAGGTGTAGGAAAATGAAGTGTTTGCTGCCGACCATTGGCATATATAGGAACATAACTTTGAACGCGTTAAGTCAGAATAGTACATTCCCAGCCCATTTACAACAATACGTGGAGGGGTGGTATTTCCTCTGGCATAACTAAACAAAGGATTCCTTCCATCAAGACTTAAAATAACAAAAGCACAATAGCTGAAGCATTCAATTTCCTTTTCGATCTCAAACATTTCAGTTCAAATGTATTTACGTTCCGAGATCGCCACCTCTCGGCCACGGTCGAATTGTATCCGTAAATCTGTTCAGATGTATGCTCTTACGGAGAGTGCGAGCATCTTCGAGATTCTGTTAAAGCGATTATCAGGACTTACAGGAAAAGCTCAACATACCATTGCTAACAAGTGTACAGACACGAGGATACAATCCTATGTGCACCAAAGATTCTAACGAGACATGAAGGAATCTGGTTCCATTGCAGCCGTGTCTTATACTAGCAGCAGAAATAAAATGTTTCAATAATAATAATATTGTGGAACAACTTGGTTCCACAATACTTTGGTTTGGTTTGGTTTGACTGCCTCGTTGGTCGTGCGGTTGCTAGCGCGACTGCCGATCGGGAGGTCCTGGGTTCAAATCCCGGGTTGG
>DWUN01005024.1:0-10179 GCA_018249975.1 Passova gellias | reverse complement strand
ATGCACAATGATATAAAACGCAAGCCTATTTAATTTTCAATAAAAAAATACGGACATCGTTTTATTCATTTGATGATGTCACTGGCACGTTATAAAAAGTTAGTTCCAAATTCAAATTTTAAACTTCACTTAATCGGAGTGAAAGTTACGTTACTCTACATTATATTGGTGCGAATTGTTGTAAATTCGCTTTTAGCTCATTATTGCTGACTAGTCTTAAAAGCAAGCAATGTTTTATCAACTTTCTCATGTTGCAATTGTCTATAAGCGATGGTAACCATTAAATGGATAATCTGCCGCTTCGGATAATCTTTTGATGCTATAAAAAAACAGTTCATCCGATAGTTCATAGGTCAATTGGATCTGACCAGAGTTGACATACGATGTCACTATTCCCAAATTTTTGCAAAGAAAAAATACACAAATGTTATAACTTATTATTTCGAACCATGCACTCGTATATTGAAAATGTAACTCTCAATAATCCATTCCAAACTATAATTTTAACTTATCAAAATATTTTACGGCGTTATATTTACATGTCACATTATTTTATTTACATTACAAATTCTACATACGAATTACTGCGGATAAAATGCAAATTGAGTTTTAGTCTCATTCGAATATAATTGATAGTTTGCACAACGACCGGCGAATTTAATTTATTGGCATTAACGGTTAATACGGACATTTGAGCCGACTTATTCATGTTCATAATGATATTGTGTTGTGACATTGCATAATAAGTGTATTACTGTCGTATGTTAATTTGAAAAGGTAATAATTTGCCAACAATGTGTTTTTGTAATATACTTAGCTGTAATAAGTTGTGTCCCATCGTTGGGCGTGGGTCACTCACCAATACTAGGCTAAATTCGGAGTATAATCTAACTCGCCGTAGGAAACCTGCCGCTGGGATGGTTTTGAATCGTATGTAAGACCTTTGACGCGGTTTAACTCTTAACTAGCTAGTTATAGGTGTAACCGGGACCAATTGCAAGCATGAAAGCGCTGGTGAATTTTAGTGGTTCATCAAAGAGCCGACCGCGGTCGACGTTGTTTAATTTTACGGATCACTTGCATTTTGCAAACGCATCAGGGAGACAAGCGCTTCGGTCATCATCGGAGTATTATACATGTACTTACAATTGCTAACAGTTTTGTTTTGTTTCATTTCTTTCAAATCCTCATTAATACAGACGATATAAGAGTATAAATATCCACTTACTAAAAGTGTGATTAGTCTAGTTAATAAGTGATCTTTTTTGTTTTCAGTTTGGATGGTTATAGTGACCATTCTGTATAATTGAACACAACAAAATGCTTACTCTGAATATATACAAGATTGAAGCTCTAAGGGACGATAAACTCAGTCCGTGAGAGATTAAAGTGGATGGACGACATTAAGGACTGTATCGGATTCAGTTTTCCACAGTTAAAGGACACACGGTGAGATCACAAGCAACCAAGTGATATTATTATGTTGATGCTGTTATGGGATACTCAATGATGGTGACTAGAAAGTAAGGCGTCTTAGTATTCAGCATGCTGCAACCTGGTACTGCGGGAGGAATGGACGGTAGAGCAGCATGTTGGTAGAGTATGGATTGTATCACGCTGCTCCAAACAGATTGGCGGAGATACGGATTAGCTATCAAACCGTTTGTCAGATGTTTAGAAACCTTTCAGGCTTCCGTCGAGGTTTAACGATTTGTATCATAAGGTAACTATTGGATCCAAGGTGGAGCAAGAAAACGCGAAAATTCGCTAATAGCTGTGATCCATCCAAGCGCTCAGTGCGCCAAATGTCGCTAAACTTTACAGATCGTTTGCAATCTGCAACCTTGTTGGACTTCGAAAATTATTTAGAAAGCTCGTTAAATTATTATGCAAATTAATTGCTTGTTAAACATGAAATTATACCGTTACAACCACTGAAAGTATGACGCCATAATTGGTTCTTGATACCGATACTGTACAGATAGATTAACGCTATTGAAAACTTACCTTATGATATTTGATGCTTGAGTTTCGTAACATCATAGATTCGATTATAGGAATAGTCTTTCAGTTTTGATACCTTTCAATTCTCGCTTGTAATTGTTAATCACCTTTAAAACTTCTTTCAGCAAAATGAATTTCCTTAGAATACAGATTTGCGTTTAAAGTTAAAGTTAAAGTCTTCTTAGACTTAACTTAATTCATTTTACTTAACAACTAAAAGTCTGAACAAGGCTGTGACATAGTTGGCTGAACGATGTAATATCTCTTCGTCTATACTGGCTCCTTGTTGGACTATGAAAGCTTACCGAAAGTTAACCTATCTAACGACATTTTACTGCTTTACTTTACATAGATGTCACACGGCTTTTAAGAGATTACCCAGTACATTATAAACGTAATTTACATCCAAATATTAGCAAATATGTGTGGTGATTTTCTATTTGATAAGATTCCCCACACTAGAATTCCCTGTATTGTGGGAGACACATTATTTTCAGCAACTGGAGGCAATTCCACACAGTGCTATCTGATTCCAAATTAGGCAGTTGAATGCCTCTTTGTTATGGTCACCGGACAGCTGATAAACATACATATATATATATATATATATATATTTACATACGAAATAATATTTAAATAGATATTTTTATTTTATTTCCCGATAATGCTATTTAAAACTCGAATAGAAAATTCAAATCAAATTTTTCTCTAGTTCTCTACTCATCTTACGGATAAGTAACGGAGCGTTCACTTTACAAAGAAAACGATAATCTTTCAGACAAAGAGCCGAAGGACAAAAGGGAAAGATACGAATTTCCAATAACGAATGCCGATACGGAACTTTTAATGGGACGAAAACTATTAACAAAGACGAAGTTTGAAAGAAATTAAGGACAGAACCTTGTATTGAGGACGGGCTTTTTACCTGTACGCGGTGCTACAACTGACATTGATGTCCGAATACTGTATTCTATTTGTAATCAAAGTTTTAGCTCGGACCTAAACACTGAACAAATGTGGTCATCCAATAAATGTTTGTTCTGGAATTCGAATCCAGGACCTCCCTGTTTTCGCCAGAATCACCACGGAGAAAAAGGCAATCACGGTCGATGAATTATAGCTATTAAAACGTTCATTAAATGTAACTTAAATATTGTTGTTAAATATAACAGTTTTGTGGAACATAGTGGGTTCGATTCCCATCCAAAATAAACATTTGTGTGATGAGCACGAACGACTACCTAGTCCTAATATACCAATATTAAGTAAAATACCTTTTACAATTTAGACCATTCAGGGAGTCGGTAACTGGCGATCCGATGATTATCTGGAACAAAACAATTGAAGTTAGATTTAATTAAGCATGCATTAATTTACGATAAAGAAGAAACAAGTAGGAATTTTTCGTGGTTTGAATCAAACCAGCCCTAGGCTTAACACTCGCAAGCTTATTACAGAATTTTGTATTCACGACTACGAAAGGATTATTCATGTATTTGCCATTTACAAAGTGTAAATATATTGAATTCATTGTCACATCAAATACATCGGTGTTAACCTAACATAGCACAATGAAAATCTATACTATTATTATAAAGAGGAAAGATTTGATTGTTTGTTTGTTTGTATTGAATAGGTTCCGAAACTACTGGACCGATTATAAAAATTCTTTTACCATTAGAATCCTACATTATCCCTGATGAACATAGGCTATATTTACAATGAGAAAAAATAGGATAAATTTTATCCCGAAATTCCCACGGCATCTAAAGCTTCGCGGGTAATACCGCGAGGCACAGCTCGTGTTATATAAACATGAAGTAACTTCAACTTATCGAGTGTACGCTGTACAGATTAAATGTATTCCAATCCTTTTCATCAGTTAAATCCGGTTAACGAGTCGATAAACAATGGAGTTTACTTCAGTTTACCGACGATTGTGTTTAGGGACCGGTTTGATCGTTATCATGAAGCGAATGAGATTCACTTGTGTGTTCTCTATCAGACTAAAGCCATACTGCAACATGGCTAGTTTCATTGCTATCTTTTGTTATTTAAAAATAGTGCTGGGAGTTTTGTTTTTTCACCGGCTTTTTTCTCCCAGTCTACTATAGCCAGAAGGGCACACAAAGCTGAAGTTAGATGATTAAAATATGACCTTCATTGACAGTATGTATGTACCTTATAATGAATAAAAACAATTTGAATTTGAATTTAGTGTTACTTATAGCGTTCTAAAAATAACTTTAACCAATCCAAACGTGTGCAAGATACAGTACAATGTTTTCCTTAACCCTTATACAAACATTTTATTCTCAAGTAATAAAACGCGTGGTTGGTACTCATCACGAAAATCTAATGGATATTAATACAGTATGCTTAATTTATTACTACATAATAAAAACATAATTAGGTAGCTTTTTTATTTCGTCTTCCTACCAAAGGTTGTTTGGAAGAACGTGTAATAGCGATACAACCGTCTTATTGTACTCATTGAAATGTACTTAAGACTTTATGTATTATTATTATTTTTGGTGCAATAAAGTAAACAACAACAACAACAACATAACATCACGTCATCTCCCTAACGGGGTAGGCAGAAAGCACCGAGTGCAAAATATCTCTGTCCTTGCAAACGCGCTTCGTCTACGTTCATCACTCTCATGCATACACGTTGGTTTCGGAGGCTAAAGTGTATGAATTATTAAAATAGTTTGTCCTTCGCACGTTCTCGGTGTGAAAAGTCGTTTGCTAAGTAAACCCGACAAACGTCCAATCGGGGACGCGGCAGATTTTAATCATCCCCCGCATTTGAGAGACAATTTCTCTGAATAGCCTCTCTGGTGGGATATTGTGAGTTTAGAGGAAAAATCTTTGTACCGAGGTCGGATCGTTTCGCTTATAACAATGATGATAAATTGTTTTAATCTACTATAAAAGTTTATTGCTCGTGGATCCGTATCTACAAGCAATGTGGAGATTGTTACAATTTTCATTTTGTCGACGGGAGGCTGCTATTAATTTTACAACGATGTAGTTCTGTTAGCTTTAATATTAAGGTTTGGTGTATTCGTCAGCATGCCAGGCATTTGTATAGACTTCATTGTGATTTGTACTTGGACACATATTCAAAGTTATGGTTATACAGTTATTATTTCCCATAGGGGTAAGCAGATACTATTGATTTTTGTTGGCTACTGTCTTGAAAAACTCCTATTTCCATCTCGTGGGAACATTGTGATTTCAATTAATAAAAACCGTAACAATGGCGATGTAGCCCGCCACCTGTCACGTAAATTTCCTCATGAGCGCGAAAAGTGGACTTCGGAAAGCTGCTTCGTTACGACGAAGAGAGGATGACCAGGTCAGGAACACTGTATGAAGCGATGCGCAATAACTGTAGACTTGACGTGCTGGCGTTTCAACGCTTCAAAGGGTACATTAATCAGTAGGCCTTAGTGATTTGGATTAGTAAAAATTGTTAAACATTTTCGGAGGTTTGAAAAGCAATTGAAAAACTTCGAAAACAGAACGCTGACAAACCGTACATCCGCTAATTTGTGGTAAGGCCTTAAGGCCTTGTATCAAGCTTTTCCCAGTTGCAGGAGAGACCAGTGCACAGATCATCTGTCTCTATTAGTCTATACAGGGCTTCTCGAATAACCGCCATTCGTCAAGAGACGTTGTCGTAGTGACGTAAAAAGGGTTATAATCAATATAGATTTAAATAAGCCACAGTGAGGATGAGTAATCTCTTACTTATCTCACATAGTAGGTACTTCGCCTGACCTTTAGTTGCGTCAATAACATACAATTAGAGCAACGGAGGACAGACCCTTGCGTGCGAGTCGTAACTGGAAAGCTTAGAAATAGCCGGTAATAATAGATCCTTGATTCTATCTGAGGTCCCCGATACGAAAGGGTCTGAGGACCCAGCGATACATATGCATGAGCTTTATGTAAAGAAGAGACCCGCTTGATATCTAATGGTATTGACAGTAATACGAGCGTCATTTGGAGGATGCCACTGATAATTCGTAATAAAACAAAGATATATGCCACTTTAGGATAATTGTTTTGATTAGTATTTTAGGGTTTATTATGTATCGATAAAGTGTAGTTTTAGGAGAGAGACATTGGAAAGTTTACGATGAAAATTTCGAGTAATTGTTGAAGGTACTTGAAATAACATACTTTAAATCGCACTTTTGTACAACGAAAAATATCTTACCACTACGGTCATTCACCGCGCTAATTGTTCTTTACCATTGGGCTACTTTAAAATATAAAATTAAATATCTGTTATTAATAACAACAACCTCGCAAACATTGGCGAGACGAACTAGGAAGGTTTTCAGAGAACTGGCCTGCAATAGCGATCGATCGCAATACGTGGCGCAACTGACGGGCGGCCTTTGCCCAGCAGTGGGACACGACGTAGGCTCAAAAAAAAAATTAATGACAACATTTTGTTTTCACGTAACACGAAAGAAAAACCTTTGTCTTCCCGAGACTGAAAAAAATCGTGTATTTTATACAAGTCGATACGGTTTCCCCGATATCTGCGCCAGTCCAGATATCTAAACAACGTGAATCGTTTAGGGTTTCTAGCGGGAATGACGAGTAATTTAACCGTAAAATGTTGGTACATTTCCCCTGTATATAGACAATTCGCTTGGTCTCCGGGGAAGCGGCGGCCGGTTTTACCAACGAAACTGCTGTCAGATGTACAGTTGGTTTGTTGACGGCGAGGATTATGAAAGCTTTAAAAGTGAAGTATCACATTTGGTCCATATGGAAGTATGATTCGATTATGTTTATAGAAAGAGATTAATTTCTTTTTACCGTTTTTTCATTTTGACGGTATTACATACATCCATAGACTTATCATCACAATCACACGCCCGTTTCGTAGACTTCCGACTTCCTATGCAGTAATTGACATAAATTACAATATTATATTATATATTTATAATATTTACAAGGTCAGAGATATTTGGCACTCGGTGCTTTCTGCCGACCCCGTTAGGAACCTGGCGTGATGTTATGTTTGTTTTGTTTGTTTACATACTTATAACATCAGCTCTTTGGATACTATTATACAAAGTTTGCGCAACTGAGGATTAAATACATGATAAAGAATTGCTCTAGAGTCTTATTGTTAAGCATTGGAGATTGTTATCTATCATCTATGGAGAGAGAAACTCCATCTGAATAACGAGTCCCAGTCTCAAGAAACACATAACGATTTAGATAACAAACTTGAAGCGAGCGTACCTAGGTCATGGAGCAAACAACGCTGTCATTAATCACAATTGTAACTTTACCCTTTATTGTAATATACGAGTATTACTCTATGTACCTACATAACTGAATGTACATTACAAATTCCATTAATAGCTTTAGGCACCGACCTTGCGTGGCTCAGATGGAGTTCGCCTATAAGGCTTACTTACTATAGCTACCTATACTAACATTGGTATACCTACGCAAAACATAACCTACGCAAGTCAGTTCTGACGTTGGTAAATAAATTGGGCAAGAAATACATCAAAACTGAGCTTTGAGACGTAACGTAGCAGTATTGATTGACGTCATGACCTAGCAGCTGATTGGTACTTCGTTGATGATCACGTAAGTAGAAGTAGCAAGCCACGCGCCAAGGAACAGTGACGTGCCAGGATTTGAACCCAGCGCCCTCGGAGTTGGTAGCTGAATTCGAACCATAAGACTATCACTGCTTATATAAATAGAATATAATTTAGAATTTCTAGTAATGACTCAGAGTCTGGATGTGTGCCCGGTGCATGGCAATAGGCTCACCACCTATTTCATTGTGGGACTTAAACGTAACTGGTGAAATGTGGGGGTGTATTACACTCCTCTGCCCACCCCTTCGGGGATTACAGGCGTTATGTTACGTTTATAAATAAATTGGAATCAATTAGTAGTAGTAGTAGTAATATACGCTGTGTACTGTATTCCATCTCATTCATTTGCACATTCAATCCTACAGATATACATAAGTTTGTCTCTTTCAACGGAACGCCTCAACTTTCACGTTGCACATGATTTTACTCTTCATAAAATTTCCGTACCGGGCCTTATAACACAAATTGTTTCTTAAGGAGTAAACTCCAATCAATCCATCCATCCAATCAGTTTCAGATGATTTATCAATTATTTTTCAGAGAATAGCGTTGAAATAATTATGGTTAAAAAAGTGGGTTGCATTACCAATGCCAAATTCGTTCAGTTTTTATTATCACTCGGTTTACTCTCATGCCCTTTAAAGAGGGGTGTCGGTGCCAAGAAGTAGGTGCTCATGCCATTTTCTTTTAAGTTTAATCAATATCTCAAAGATTTTCACCGCCCATTAATCCCTTGTTCCACAGACGGTATTGAATCGACTAACGAAAAAATTAAATTATCGCTTACGTTTATTTAATAAAAAAAAATCTAAACTAATGATAAATGTAAGTCAGTTTTTGAAGATATCCACACTATATGTACGAGACTTTTACAGCAAATCTTAGTACCTTGGGAAGGGTGTTGTCCGTTTGAGATAGGCTCCGCACGTCGCAACATCATAAGGTCAAGGTGTTGATGGCGCATATCGTCGATGCCGTCAAAACCTTGCTTTTTGAGAGAAAACAGTCAATCACTTATTTGTCACTAGACAACTAGGCGTAACTTCAGAATACAGTCGTTGCAGAGATTTTGGCATTCGGTGCTTTTTGCCTACCCCGTTAGGGAACTGGCGTGATGTTCTGTTGTTGTTGTTGTTGTTGCAGAGATTTTTGCGTATGATTCTATAGTTAGCACGCCATACCTCCTGTCGTGAATGTGATATTTGAAATGACAAGAAATTAATTTCTGATATGCTTAGAAAAACGTTTATTTTGATCATTGTCATTGTTTTATGCAATATATTTTGTTTTGTTCACATGAGTTCAAGGCACTCGCTGATAGTGAAACAGTAGCCTTAGCGAACTTCGTTGCCGATGGCGAGCCGCCAACGCCCAGCTAGCAGTTAAGCAGCCCTTTCACACCCTCCATTCAAGTGTTACTTTACGGCGTCTTTTGAAAATATTTTCCGCTGTTTTCTATTTATTATTAATGGCAAGCTATTGAGGGGATTACGATGAAATTTTAATTCTGTTCATGCCGCAGTAGGTACAGTAGATCATTTAAGCCAGAAATAATCAATAAAGATTAACAAATATAATCTCTTCACAACCTTTATATAGCAGTAACGTTATTTAACAATGTAAACACTTTTATAAATATTTGAATTGATGAAAAAATGATTCTACATAGAAATAATCGAAACTTAACATTAATAACAACATGATTAATATGAAAGACCACTAGTAATATAACTGAACTAGGACGTCCATTTCAAAGGGATTTTCTTTCCAAAGGCTTTGAGCGGCTCAAAGCATGACTATGCCATCAGCTTTTCTATTTTCAGAGTCTATTGACACATTTTAATGATTTAAAGGCGCAAATTCATTAAAGTTAAACTTTTAGCTGCTTTGTGTAAATGTATTGAAATTGTGCTGTCTGCTGTCTGTGTACAATATATTGACCTCTTTCTTGCTAATTATATTATACCTTCTACCGTGTGGAGGTATCCGATTTGATATGTAAGATTGAATTTAGTATTCCGTTCTATCTTGGAGATATGGTGTTTATTAATATTTTAATTTAATATTTCAAAATAGACTAATATTAGGGCGAGTTCCTACATGATAGGAACTTTAGTTACGTTCTAGATTGCCCAAAAAGCTCTTTAACTGGTGCTTTGAGGAAACCTAGATTGATTGTACGCTATACAGTTGTAAAACAATAATTAACTTACCAAAAGTTAAGAACTTTTTCCTTGCCTGTATCCCCATATCACGAGCCTGTGTTTAGCTTAAATGTTAAGTTTTAATCGAATGATGATTTTGTATGATCCGAGACGTGTAATATATACTTGAGATAGTTTCGCATCTATGATGATGTTTAGGTGTAAGGTACAAAGTATTTCTCGTATATCTACGTTATACGCAGACATACCATTGTCAATGTTATATGCGTATTACGTGAGGGTATGTAGGTGGTAGACTATGGCCTAAATCCCTCTCACTATGAGAGGAGACCCGGTCCAGCAGTGGACCAATAAAACAA
>DWUN01005023.1:0-10180 GCA_018249975.1 Passova gellias | reverse complement strand
AAATCCAGCAGTACCCAACCCGGAATTTGAACCCAGGACCTCCCGATTTATTTATTTTAAAATTGTTATAATTTTATTTGCGAAGGTACTTAGCACACCGTGCCAAAGAAAATAAATATATGATTGTATATGGTCTGTTTAAAATAGTTATGTGATAGTTAAAGTGAACCGGATATTGTCAGGTGGACGGGAACGGGCAACCGCGGTGCGCGTGTCTGTTCGACTGCGCCGCGGCCGCTGCGGCCGCCTCCGTCAGCTCTGCGCCAGTTTGCGCGTCTGACCTCAGACTGTACCCTACACTGTGTCACATGAAGTTGGAGGCTTGTCGCCGACAAGAAGATCTCAGGCTCCGGCCGCTAGCGTTGTGTAGAGGTTTAGAGGTAAGTTTGTAAAATTTTTGGGGTAGCGAGCAATAGACTTCTTTATGACTAACTAGTTAAAATCTCAAATTCACTTTAAATATTTTATGATATAACTTACACATTTTCTCTATAACGGATACGTGAGATATACGAATTTATTTACTGTTATTGTATGATTAAAATTAATTTTATATGCATATGATACGTTAGTGTTAAAATAAATCAGCAATAATATAATGCAAAACAATATTGTTTGATCGGTTGGTTGATTTTGAGTTTTACATCCGTTGTTGTTGTATGTGTGAAGTTCCGTCCGTGCGGCGACGACGAGCCGCTGACAGACGCGGGCGGTGCGCCGCTGGACTGCGGCGGCGGCCCGCACCGCAAGGACTGCCCGGTCGGCAGCTACTGCCACCACACCGCTAAGGCCGCGAGGTGTTGTAGAAAAGGTACCTCTAGAAAAAATATTTGCCATGCATTGATTTCTAGCTAGGTATATCGATTTTATTTATTTAACGATAACATACTTTGGATTTCATTGTATTTCCAAATCTATACAAATGCTGATATTTAATAAAGTCTAGACCAATTTTGGAACTATATAAAGAATGATAAAAGTAAAGTAACAAATATCAAGGTTGGGATTTAATTTGGTCTGAACCGTTTGAGCCAGAGATTAGTGGCACTGTTCGATTCCCAATGAGGACCAACATGAGGAGTGTATTGAGCATGATTATCGGCTTAGTTTATCAGCTGGATGATAATCATAGCAGAGGCATTATATTTGAGCGTACCACGACCGCGAGGGAGATTTGCGAAAGTTCTATTTATGGATATTTATAGATAAAGCGGTGGCTGAAAAGAAAGACTGTCAAGAGTCGTGGCACGGGTGCTGCGCCGACGGCGTGACGGCGGCCAAGGGCCCGGGCGGCGCCGGCTGCCCCGCGCAGTGCGGCTGCCACCGGCTCGGCGCCGAGCACGAGCGCTGCGACGCGGGCGGGCAGTGCGCGTGCCGGCCCGGCGTGGGCGGCCTCAAGTGCGACCGCTGCGAGCCCGGCTACTGGGGCCTGCCGCGGATCGGAACTGGCCACACTGGCTGCATACGTAACGTTTTCACATCTTTTTATCACTTCCCTATAAAACAATTTCCGTCTATGTCTAAAGATCATAAATAACTACAAATTCTAATGTCACTCGCTATAACGGCCATTGAGATCAAACTCTGAAAACCTTACAGAAACAATGTAATGTTTCTGAGGTGTGCGAAATCTTTTAATACGCACTGGGCCAGTATTTTATAATATACACAAACATAATGATTTAATACAATAATACTGTAATGTTGTATTGTAGCCTGCGGGTGTTCAGCCTTTGGGTCGGTGCGTGAAGATTGTGAGCAGATGACTGGTCGGTGCGTTTGCAAGCCCGGGATACAAGGGCAGAAATGTACTGTATGCTCAAATCATGAGCACACCTTGGGACCTAATGGATGTTTCGATCGTGAGTAGTACCCGGGGTCCTAATTGTTTCCATCAATCTTCAATATTCATGTTTTACGAATGTTTTAATTTTTATTTTAGCGGAGTCAACACAATTGCCCGCAACCAACTGCGAACGTATGACGTGTTACTTCGGAGCGTATTGTGTGGTTCGCAGCGGGCTAGCCACTTGCGATTGCACGGCCACAGAGTGCGCGGCCACGCAGGCGCCCTCCGTGTGTGGCAGTGACGGTCGGACCTACCTTTCGACGTGTCACCTGCGAACACACGCGTGCAGGACACAATCGGATATCGTGGTTCAAGCGTTTGGACCTTGTGGAGACGAGGCTCCACACGTTCGCCGAGGTAGTCGCTCAACCGATAATCGCTCGACCCTCGCACGTAAAGACCAAACGAAGCAAAAACCGGATGTAAAACTAAATAACTCCGTAGAAGTTCTCGAATACGACAAGTATCAGAGTTCGAACTCGTTACACTTAACGGACGCTTCAGTAGACACCAGCGATAGCGGCAAACCCGATAGTCCGGAGCCAGAGCTTTCGTGTGTTGATATCCTTCCGCCAGTAGGATATCGCTAGTGGTAGAGCTAATTTGTAGTATCCGCACAAGTTTTAGTCGTTTACATACATACATATCTATATAACAACTGAATTCACTTTCCTTTGCTGATTAATTCACAGAAAATATCCTTACTACCACACCCAGTACAATAGTAGAAACGAGCAATGCGAGAGGTTGTAATAAGCCTACCAAACAAAAATCTAACGTTCTGTTTGAAGATTCCGAGGAGGATCAGTGGGTTACAAACGAAATTGACGATAGCTATCCGGGATACGACGATTACTTCGAAGGGGACAAGAACGATCTGTATACGGTCCCACTTTTTGATGGTGAAGCTAGAATTACAGCTAGAGCGAGATTACCGGCGAAGGGTTTTGACATTTGGGCCGAAGTATCCGCTGTTTGTGGAAATGGAGCTTTAGTGAGCGCTTCCGGCGTGAAGGATTACTTGTGGGTCGGATTTGCGCACGATAGAGCCATTTTACGCTGGGATGCTGGCAATGGCCCTTTGGAGTTGCGAACTGGAAAGGTTAGGATTGATGACAAGTCCAAAATATCCGCAAGGAGATACAAGAAGGACGCCGTGTTGAAACTGGGATCGGCGACCGCTCGAGGGACGACGCAAGGACGAATGAGCTCCTTGGACGTTGATCCTTATATTTACGTCGGCCAACCCCCTGAGAATGTTACGAAGTAAGTACATTTAATATGAAAGGGAGAATATAAAAAAAATCTCCATAGAAGCTATTAAAAATGCCACTCTGTCAATTAAGTCAGTTTTTGTTTTGATTTTTACACGCATTATATTAACTTCACTTGTCACTATCTATCTATGTATTTCTTAGTCTCCATATAACGCGGTACAAATGATGTGATTTGTACTAATTCCGAGTTTCTTATAGCGCGGTTTCCATACAACGCGGTAGACGGTTCCCATGGAACACGCTACGAATTAGCCTGGTTTGTTTGTTTTTTATCCTTGTTTCTTATAGCGCGGTTTCCATACAACACGGTACGCACTCACCGCGTTATAAGAGGGCTGATTGTATTTACTTGTATGTAAGGGAATCTTACAACTCAAATTTAACCCAATTGATGGCAATACAATATTTTTTCATTGTAAAAATAATTTAGAGTAAAAAAAAAACGGAAACGCTACTAAAGACCTAACTAGAATATTTGATGTCAAGCAAGTACGTTTACTCTCTTATAATTCAGCTCCTTTTATTGTTACTCCTTGTCCTGTCCTGTCCTTTTATTGTATTGTATAGGATTTAATAACGATATACATTATACGACAGGCTATCAGGAACACATTCTGTCTCTGGATTCGTCGGCTGCGTGCACCGGCTGCGCGTGTCTGGACGGGACGTCATCCCCCCTTCTCGTGATATGTCTTTTACAGCACACGGTCTACGACCATGTACTCCTCATAATCTCGCCCAAGTCGTTTGCCCTTAGAAAGCCCCCAATAGATTTTTCCCTCTTTCTATTGTGTGCCAAAATATTCGAAATATTTAAAATTTCTCATATTAAGATTGTTATGGCTGTTTGAAATTCCGTACATAAATGTGGCTTCGATAAATTAACTATTGAAATTTTTAAATAAGTTACGTGTTGTTTTTCTCGTATTACTGTTAGTAATCATGTTGCTGTTGTAAGAACTGAGAACGTACACGAAATCGTATATTGTATATCATTATCAATACCTATTTACTCTTAGAAGATTATTATTACTAAATGAAACCATATAAAAGCTTTATATAAAATGTTTGGAATTGATCTACACAACGGTGTAAATAAATGAATATAGAGGTTAAACTAATAACTGTTAAAGAATATGGAACTGACTAATATTCTGTACTTAATAAACCATATTTAATACGATTGTTAAAAATGTTGACATTATGTATAAATGGATAAAATGTTAAAAATGTACGTTTTTGAAATTTCTATGCACTTGTATTATATAATCTTAATTTAACAACGTGTTTATCTGCACCATTTACGAATTTTAATTATCTAGAAGATAACATATCTATGAAAATTGTAATCTTTTAAAATTAAAATGTGATGTTCTATTTTAAAGAAGTTATTAAATTTTATCAAATTCATTACATAGTGTTTTATTTTGCTTAAAGTAATGTAATTATAATGTAAAATGTTAAAGTATAATGTTATTAAGTAAAACATAGATAAAACGACGTTTTCTCGAGTTTTCTTCTTGGCTCCATTATTTTCTTATCAGCATTTCGTCCTCTCTTGCCTTTATAATCCTTCTTATCGCTGTCGACTTCATAAAAGCCAAGGGCTTTAAATTTCAGGCTATTATTCTATATAGCGAGCGACAGGATGCCAACTCGTAAAAACTTTTTTACAAGTATGTTTATATTAATAACTAGATATACCTTGACATTTTACTATATTATTATTAGCTAGCTGAGTCGTAGTGGTAGGTTATAGGAATTTATCACTTACATTACTGAAAGCTGCTCTTAAAAAAAGTGATATAAACTTTTATTTTCAACTTTATAAGTACGTTTTTTCAATTTTTACATAGGAATCTTAAATTAATATTTTCGGATGTAAATGTATCCTTTGTATTATCTATAAAGTCTTTTATCTTACAAAGATAGTCCCATCATAATTGATTGAGTCTGATGAAGTTTATCCGGACAAAAAGGCAGAAAGTTTTTTTTAAAGATATGTTTGCTTACAGGTTGACTTTATGAACAAAAATAATATTTATTAAATAATTTTTGCATATTCTAGTTTACATGAATAAACATTGATTCGTCATTAATTGTGTAATGTTTTGAAAATTGTTTGCAACTTTTATCCCTAAAATATTTAAGAGCAAAGTATTCTGAGCCGCACTGTTCAGTCTTTGTTAGCAGCCAGAGTGGCTGACATCTTAAGACATCGCCGGTGGCTTAAAGGCGGCTTGAATACCGTTCCTAAAAGGCAGCTGAAAGTTATCAAAGTCGTACATTTCAATTATTTTAACAAGTTTAGCGAGCGATATTTTAAAGAATATTACTGATTAATTAAAAACAGTGAACGGGCAGTTGTTGACTTAGTTTAAAAAAAAAACTAAAAAAATTTAAAGTAGCTATAAAAGTAGTTTAGTACTTATTCCGTGTCTGTTGTTTGCATAACTTATCTATAGAAGTAGATAGAAGCAATGTAGTACGTTAGTATCTAACTTGCCCGTGCCAATTTTTAATTGAGGTAGTTTTTGGTCCGGATCTTTATGTTGTATGTTGTTTTTGTGTGCGTCTCAATTAATTTTATAACCAAGGTATAGAAAATTGAGGTATGTCTGTCTATGAGCGTTAAGTGGTAGGTATCTATAATTTATTAAAAATATATTCGCATTAAAACTATCCGCTTGTTGGTTTATTATTATGTTATTTGCTTGTCAAGTCAAGGGAGGAAAATAATACGTTAGCTTCAAAGGCTTCAATAATCTTTGTATTGTAATATTTGCAGTGAGAGAATAGTGCGCGACATTGTTAGCATTTTCAACCGGTTAATATGGAGCCGAGGAATGTTTAATTACCGTTCTCCCCCAGTTCTCGTTGAGACGTTCTTGGCGCTTACATCGTGCGCTCGTCACTGATGCCATTGTATCCTATAACTGATTATTTTATTTCTACCGGTAAGTAGTAGTACCTATTGCTTTCATGTCGTTAGAAAAGTATAGAAATCAGACGCATGTTATGTGTTTTACTTTATTTTGTAGGGCAGTAAATCGTAAGCGACAGACCTCGGATGTGACTTTTTCCTTATGATATGTATGTACATGCGCTGGAGTGACTATTCAATATAAAGTGACTATTTGATCATTTTTACTACTTCTATAACTTCATAAACTATGCTTTTGTTTGTTTTTCATGGATTAGTAGATAAATAAACGAACTGTTCATAAAAAAATGCTGTTATAAAGGTAAAAACACTAACAAGACAAATGGTTTATCAAACTTGGTTTGTCAAAAACTCACGCATGATAGCATGATGTGTGTATTGTTAAAAAATTTTGTGGCTGCTATACCCATTTGTATCACTTAAGTTAGACGTCAGTCTAACTTAACTACGCAAGTGGGTACCCGTCAAAGACATTTACTACATATGTAGATGCATCTAGTTTCTCATAACCCTCTCACGTAATATTAAACTAAGTCAAACTCGTGACGTGTATTACCTGAACTTCTGTTCTGAGTGAAAATCCCATGACAGTCTACTTTGTTTCCGAAGTAGAACGTATTATGAATTTCGTAAGGTGTAAGCTGTAAGTTACCAAATACGTTTCACTTGTGGTAGTCTTTAAAATTATTACTCGTTGATTACTGATTGTATATCATCCTTAAAATTTCTCTTTCCGCTTGAAATGAGAATCCATTATCCATTAATCATCTTTTTCTGTTGGAGGATCTTCTGGAGTGATATGCACTCTTTATATTTCGTTGCCATGAGTTTTGTATGGGTATGGTCAGTTCCTGTGATATGTTTTACCTATTATCACTTCAGTTTGCTAAGTGCTACAGTTATGTCGCTAATCGTTAACCTATGGCGGTTTACGAATTTCACGGTTGCGAATTTTGTCGCGTAGCTAAATTCTGGGCATAGCTCTCTTCATAGGATACTAAGTGACTGAGCTTGTGAATGAGGCCTACAGTAAAGGATCACGTCACTGTACGAACATATTCAACTTCACTTATAGCTTTATACTATGCTGCAGGGCATTAAGTGTATGTACATACATATTATGCTTACATGTTTACAAATATATGTATTTGAGCATATGCATTGTATATATATGTATATAATGCATTGATTGATGTCATTTACGTCATTTAATAAATATATATAAATTTGTTAAACGGAGTTTCAAAGGGATATAGTATCGAGTTAAAGTAGTATTCCCTTGTACACTGTTGGTTAATAAAAAGGCGCAACAGGCGTTACACAGTCACAATCTCTCATAGCACCGCAACAAGCAATCTCATAGATTTTACTCTTGGCGAGGAATTAGCGCAGAAGCCACGACAATTATTTACGACATTTCCACCGCGGAATTACAGCTTCGGTGCCGCCTTTTATGTTTATTCACGGGTTATTATTCGAGCTGAGAGGATTATTTGAAAACGCAAATGTAGGTGGGCTCGTATATCACGGGCGCGGTTAGCTGGCACTTTCAAATGCGATTGCTGCATACGAACGGCATCGAACATGTTTTAAGTAGGAGTTGGTACTGTTGATGGGAATATACTATTTATATTGGAAACCGATCAACACGATTATCTTGATTACTATTTATTTCATGCAACTATTTTTGCTTATTTTAGAGAACAAATAGGTACGCAAAATTTTCCTTTCACTTATCATCGAATAAGGTATGATATCAATAGATTTAAACTGCACAAGCTCGTTCTTTTAGAGCTAGTGTTCGTGAATCATGAATCGGAGGTAGCGGGTTCGATTCGCAAATATTTCTGTGACGAACATGACTTATTGTTCTATGACTAAATGTAAATCTGTATAAGTATGCATTGAAATTGCAGATATGCCCAATTATTATTATCATCTGAGCTTCTCAAGGTTTGAAGTTGACATCAAACATTGGTCTAGTAATTAGTGCGTCGATAGTTACGACATCATAACGATTACTACGAACATAGCAGAAATTACTGCGTTGCAGGGTAACAGGGTTTGCCATGCATAGATAGAATGCAATATGTGATTTGGGTGTATGCGTTCCGCAGGTGATTTCAGCCGAACTACTTGGAAATTCGACCAGTGCGATGGAAATTGGATTTTAAAATACCTACGGTTCATTAGAGCGTATATTTTATAGTAAAACTAGCTGACCCGGCAAACGTTGTTCTGCCATATAAATTATAACAGTATTTCTTTACTATATATTATACATATCAACAAACCTTCCTCTTCAATCACTCTATCTATTAAAAAAAAACCGCATCAAAATCCGTTACGTAGTCTTAAAGATTTAAGGGAACATGGGGATATAGGGACAGAGAAAGCGACTTTGTTTTATACTATGTAGTGATTAAAGTTTTATGTACTAAAATTAACAATTTTAGTTATCTATTAATAAAAACCTACATACTTATTGTCATTTCTGGCACAAATCACACGTATGTGTGCTTCTAATTTGTGCTCTGACGAATGTCGTAAATAAAGACATCACGCGACCAGTCAACTTAGTCCAATTTTTTTGTGATTAGTATCATGTAAAACTTCAATTTAATCATCATCATAAAATGCGTGTACATTACGTTCGTAAACAACATTAAACGTACTAAATACACATAATAACATTTAATACACCATTGTGGAATGTAGGTATATTTGCAGGTATCACATAACTTTTTTCACATATATGACAATTTATTTTTATCGCGAAGCCAAACTGTCAAGTAATTTGATTTGAGTTTTCTCGTAACATATACATATATGTGTAATACGTTTTTGTATGATTATGAGAGGGATGCGTGAGTGGGGCGGATGTGGACGAGTGTTCAGTAAATTTGCCTTCAGTCAACAAACTTCCATACGCTTTTACTTCGTACATTTGTGTATCTCTACGTTATACAAAATCTGTATACTTGTAAATGAAGTATATAATAATGACCAGTAAGTACAGAATATATTCATAATGTTTTTTAAAAGCCGTGTAATGTTTAAGTAGTCACTTGAACAACTGAAAATAGAATCCTCGTTTACGTACATACACAATATATGTATTTACAATGAGAAATATACAATGCTTACGAATTCGTTGTATATTGTTTTTATTTGCTTTTCATTCAAATTATTCAATTGAATGTTTTTAAGTTTAATCGAACAGTTTATTATTTGAAAGTCGTTTTATAGAAGTAATTTTGTACGGAAATGATTTAAAACCCGGTGAGTGCCTATTAATGCAAAATTAGTGGTACATTATTCGAATTCATGGTTTGCATGTAATGAAGTAGGAACACAATCATAGTAGAAGTACATATTGGAACGTAAGTCTTGTATCCTTTTGGATGCAGTGACCTGAGATGCTGTAAAAGGAATACCATTTAACGAAATGTGTCCCTAGCATTGCGTAATGGGCTAATTCGGTATAGATTTTCAAACTGAGCCCGAATTAAGTGTATATTTAATGTAGCTTTTTTATGTAATTCAGCCCAGCAAACGGGCCAACGGGCCACCTGATGGTAAGTGGTCACCGTCGCCTATTGACACTTGCAACATCCGAGGAGTCGCCAGTGCGTTGCCGGCTTTGGAGGAGAGCTCTTTTTGCACCTTTCTTGATGAGCCCGAAATCAGACTATACGAAGGTTTGCAATAGAAGAACATAGGGTTCTTTATGCCACTTGCCTGTGCAAATAAAGCTAGTAAACGAGCTGTCAGTAATAATAAACGGGCACCATTACAGCATTCGGAATGAGCCTTTCCATGAAACGCGAATGATCAAGTGTCAAATAGCGACTATTAAATTTGGATAACGTTGTGTTACGTTTATATTTCGCACGTAATCCGCTCAACGTGTAAAATACGGGCGAACTGTAAATATTAAACTCGACTATAATTTCGCTTGTGTCTGTGTCATAAATATTGTCCGAGATTTTCATATTAATTGCAACAACACTAGATCAGACTGTCTCATTGATCGTGCGGTTGCTAGCGTGACTGCCGATCGGGAGGTCCTGGGTTCAAATCCCGGGTTGGGTACTGCTGGATTTTTCT
>DWUN01005022.1:0-10180 GCA_018249975.1 Passova gellias | reverse complement strand
ACGTAACTGGTGAAATGTGGGGGTGTACTACACTCCTCTGCCTACCCCTTCGGGGATTACAGGCGTGATGTTACGTTCAAGTCATTTATAGAACCTAAGGCGACTAATTTTCGAAACTTCCTTCGTGATGTCAATTTAAATCATTTATAGAACCTCAGTGCAAAATTGAATAATTTTAGTTTCATTACTTTCGATTGTTTTTTGATCGACAGCCACTGACTTTCGTCATAATTTATATCAATTGTATACATAAAATTCCAAATAGATTGAGACGGTTTCGTGATATTATTTTAGTATTAGATTTGGCTATCTCAGTGATAGCGCCGGGCTATGTAGTTGAATATTATTTATTGCCTTCCTTACGAGATTATTCTTACTTATCTATGTATATATGTAAAGGTCTCCGCTCAATCTCGTTCGTTGCTACCGTCTCTTTATTCGATGATTGGAGAAAATTTGTCGATCGAATCGTTCAAACCTCTGTCAGTTCTGATAAGAAGAACGAAAAAGATAGAAATCATGTATTTCGCTACATTTTTTTTAAATATTCGCCGTTTCCAAAGAAAGTGAGCGCTGAAACTCCCTCGCGGTGAATATGGACGCGGGTGGCAGGCGACGGAGTCAGGGTCGCTGGAAGGCTGCTCCCAGCAGAGATCGCACGTCCCTTCGATCCGCCTGAGATGTCGCCTCGCCACCGCACAGCCGGCGCGGATCCCTCGACGCTCCAAATGTTCCCACATAACCCGACCGTTATACGCGATTATATGCGAAAGGCTTCCGAGACGCCCGCCCACCGCCCTTCGTCTGAAGGTCGACTGGGAGGCCGTTCACCCCCGTCTACACCCACAGAACGCCACCTCCGAATTGTTTCTATGTGTGCTCCGTAACTTTTCTACTGATTTCACCACCTCGGCCCGTATATTGTTATTGTGCGAGTGTGTGTACGTGTTTCTGTGTGTGTATAGACACATTCGCTGTCGCAGTGTGTTGAGGCTCTTTGAAACGCTGATAGGCAGGTGTGCTGTGAAATATTGTCCTTTGAATAGACCTGATGTCTGCGTGCCGGGATGCCATTAAAATTGAATGTTTGGGTGTACTCTTTCTCTTCATTTAGCTATTTAGTATCGGAGCAGCTTCGCGACTCCGCCGCGCTGAAGGGCGCCACGCTCTCTTCGGCGTTAACAATTTTCGCTGTAATTTCTGTTTTAAAAAACCTGTGCCCCAATTACCGGCTAACGATGTTTACTAATGTTTTCCATTTTTCTAGACTTTATTCAACATTTATCTTTAATTTCGTTAATTTTTCAAAAGCTTATAATTTTTTTTCGGTAATCGGCTACGTAGCCTAATTACCTGAAATTTTCAGAAATTGTTAATATTAAGTATCTCTTGTTCTTCTGTTTATAAAAAAGGTGCCCAAATTTTGTCGGACGCACATATTTATTTATTGCATCGACTTTTCTTTTTGTTTAAGATACATCATCAACATGTCATGTCATGATACACTACATAACCCACAGCTGGATATCGCGGCACAGTGCGACTTGCCCTTACAGTTGTGTACTATACTGACTAATAAAGCCTCAGATATATTACAGTACTGACTAATAAAAAGTCACGAACATGCTGAATTTAAGTCTAAATTTACAAATGCAATTTAAATTGAATGTCTGCTCTATCGGCGATGATAATATTAGAATTTTCTAAATTATGTATTTATTTTAAAAGTCGTAATACATATATCCTATATGATGTTGGATTTGATATATGTAATTTTATCGAAAACATAATTGATTATTATGTACCAATCAAAGAAAACTAAAGTTAACTGTCGCGTTTATTAACTTTGCAAATTAGCAGTAAATTCGTTATAATTGTGATTGTGATTGTGGGAAAGATGTCTTGTCAAATATCTCTAACACGTTTGTTCACATCAATTCTTGCATGAAGAAAAGTATCTCTGCTCTCTGCTATGTGTCATACGATACGAGGCCCTGAAACTAAAGTTAATTTTTTTCAATTTGCAACCCACGGACAGCTTTCGAATCCTGAGTATCAGCGTGTATCGCACATGACGCCACATCGGCAACATACCCTCCTCCCTAACGCTATGTACTAGCTATATATTATTTATGTACTAACCTTTGCGAGACTTGCGAATCTCCGTGCGATAAATCAGAAACCTAAAATGTTTTTTGAATCGTGAAGTAGACGAAAAGAATAGCCTATATCGGTACCTGAATTGGGTCCCTTTATCAAAAATGTTCTTCATATCTTTCTTACTCATAAATATAATCCAAGAGATGTCAAAGTTATGCTCGACTATTGTAGTTTAGGCATGGACAACCTATGTAACCAGTCGGTACAATGTTTAGGGACGTTACCCGCTGGGCTGCGGGTTCGATTCCTCTCCGGTACTATTTAGAGGTATTGTTAAGTATATAAGCATATGTATGTTTATCTGATGTCCGTTTATCACAGAACGGCTCTAACCGGCTCGGGATCAGTGGGAAGTAGTCCCACGATATTATTATTTTTATGATACGCTAACTAATTAACCCGGGATATATACTCGTACATAGATTAAACGGAAACTCTATTTGTCTATAATTACAATTCGGCTTGTACATAGGCAGACGCGACAGGCGCGGACGGTCGGAATGAGTAATTATTAAGAACATAGTCCAATGTAGAATTCTGGTAAGTACATTATTTTATGTATAAACATTTTATATTCAATTATTATTCCATTGTCAGTATTATTTAGAACACTTACGACGAATGAGCATTGTTTTATAATGATTATAAAATTATATAAAACGGACGCAACGTATAGAAAACAGGCGTTCATGTAATATAATACAAAAATGGCCTATTATGTAACATTATTACATAACTTTGTATAATAGGTACGTATGTACAAATATATAAGTCTGAGCGACATTTCCAAGACCTATATATTTGCAGTAATAAATCAGACCGTAGACGAGACGAAATATTTGAAACTACGTAATTACTGAGTGTCGCACCAAGGGCGGGCGGGCGGCGCGCGGGGCGGGAACAGAAAGGCTGATAAACGCTAAAAAATTAAAAAGCTGATAAACATATATATATATATATATATATACATAGATATATGTGGATATTTTTTACGACCAGACGCAGAACGAACAAATGTGCTCATCACACAAATGTTTGTTCTAGGTGGGAATCGAAAAGACGGCCTCCGGTTTCGAAGTCAGGATCGCTAGCAACTATTATATTGTAGTCTTATTAAAGTAGTCGCACATCGGTAACACTGATACGAGTGTCAGATGAGTGACAGAGAGTTTTCGTATCTAGCCGCTTCTCGTTACTCCTTCGCAGTGAAGCAAGCGCCTTAAGCCGCCGACACACGTTCGCGCTAACGAAGACGACTACAATTATCGCCCCTGTATATATTCATGTACGCCATTTTAGCGCTCTAGCCAGACAGAGCGGTTTAAATCAGAAGTTTCCAAACTGTGCGCCGCGAGTCGCTTTAGTTTTCCATTTTCTGGAAACTAACCTTACGTCCGATATGTTTATCTGCCATTGACTTTTATTTCCCATGTTTCTTAAATGACCTTGAGTTATTTTTTGAATACTTTTATTCTCGCGTGTCAATATAAAAACTCGGCTTCGTATCATAAAGGTATTAATCTCTACGCCTATCTATTTAGTATAATAAATTATACCCTATTTCGAGTAGTCTGGGGGCGCCGAGGCAAAATACAGGCAAATATATATCTACAGGTGCGCCACGAACTGGGAAAGATTGGGAACCGTTGGTCTAAATAATTGATAGATTGTGCCAACCCTGTAACATAATCATTGCTATTCCATTAGTTGTACATCGCGAAGCCCCGACGCAGGATACGGTATGATGTCCATATTCTACATTCTGTTGACTGCGAGCCTTTTTATGTCCACAACTGGGCACAGATCTCTCCTAGTATATAGCGAAATACTTTAGCCTATTATTCCGCTGCTGGACTTAGGTCCGGTGTCACAATGAGGATGTTTACGACATCCTTTGACATTGAATAAAAAACCTTCATATATAATTACTTTGTAATTTAGCTCCAATTTTGATTGTATTATGACATGTTCGTTTATTTTTTTTAATTATTTTTATTTATTCTATTGTATTTTTAATTTTATACTGTACAATGGACACAGGTGTCACCAGTTCCCGTCTGTTAGTGTTTGGTGTGCATTGTGTTAGTGTTTTCCAAGAAAGCTAGATCATACTCTGCCACGTTGCTCCAATGTCTATAAGTGTGTGTGATTGCGACAATGCATTACCATAAGAGCTTGGTGTTAATGAATCACTACATTTCACAAGAAAGGAGTAATTAAGCTATCCACTGAAGCTACAGAAACTAACAAACTTCATCGGAACATATACCTGGACAGTTATTGACTTATTAATATATACGCAAAATCGACACAACCGTGTATACAATGTAGAATAACCATCTGTCCGCTTGTATATTATGTTAGGTTACCGTTCATGGAATTTTCTGGAACTCATAATTTGGTTTCCGTCCGCCCTCAGCTGGCCATTGGCCGTAACGCGATTAAAAGGAATTAAAACCATATCGTAAGCCCTTCAAAGTTTCGCGATGCCGCCAAATCGCAGAAGCTTTTGAATACACTGTCCGGTCCTCGCACTAGCGTCCATTCACAGTTACGGTTACGAATACAGTCTATAGATGATTTGGAAGGCATACGTACATAGTTTAAAATGAATTTGTTCTGCAAGTCGAGCACTGCGATCGATACATCGAAAGGTTGCCGCGGTAGGGTCGCGGATCGCGCGTGACGTCACCGCCGCCGAAACTAGCCGCCATATTTCTCTCGGCTTCCTGTTTACGAAGCGAACGGAAGCTTAGCCAACGAATTGTTCCACCAACAATGACCGGCTCATTTCTGTAACTGAAAAGAACTGTTATAATTCGATTTTATTGTTATACTTTCCGCGTTCCGAGAATTTAATAAATTACATTTTTATAACTAAGCGTAGTTTCAAGCGAACGGAATTTTTGGAATGTTACATAAATAACGTCGATCTTTAAAGATTCCTTATAACGAAAGTTATGATTGGTTTATTTTCTCTCGCAAAATATCACAATTACGATATTTACTAATATTAAGCTAGGTCTGAAACTGGTCTCTTTTGTAATGACCTGATTGGATTGATTTAAATTTGTAATTGTATACATATATTTTGAGAATAGTGCGTGTGGGTACCATCCTTTATTTATTGAGCAATCCCAGCGGAGTAACGCGTCAATCATTGGGCCGGGCCTCCCCTAGCGCTAGCGACTTGTTAAATAAAAATAAACAAAACGTGTGCGTTATGTAAATCACCCTCCATCGAGCATTCGTTTACGTAGCTCATTAAAATGAGGCTACCTACTGAAAGCCTCAAATAAAAGCCTGAGGTTTATTTATATTTTACCTTTATATAACTGAATTATTGACTGATATTATAACCTGGCTATTTTTGATGTACTTCAACGCGACAGAGTGGGCGGGCAAAGACTTTTTACATTACAAGAGTTAAATAGTTTCTTTTTTATTTACTCACAATGTCTAATGGACATTGTTTTTCATTTTGTAAGGCCTGATAATGAGAATTTTGAAGTTAAATTACCACACATTATTACAACTGAAATGTACATGTAAATCTTGCTTAGTATTCATATTAGAGGTCGGCTTGCTAGCGCCAAGATTCATATTTAATACTATGTTTATCTCCGGTATCACATGTTACACACCCCCATTGCAATCCAAGGCCCGTATTTCAGGCGAGCATTTGCGACTCTTTCTGCGGATGTTATTTAAAATGCTTTCAAACGTTAGGTTAGTTGTCAATACGTTTGACAGCGGCTGTCGAGCTGTCGCCGTCCGCGAGCACGCATTGATATGTCGGAAGGGAACTGTCGATACGGGATTTTTGAGACACGGCTCGCGGAAGTATAAAAACATTTGAAAGATTTTTTACGTCAACATCTGCATGAATTGATAATAATCAAATTCTAACGCTGAACATACTTGCCTGATTCCCTTCACGCTGCTAAAGTTAAGTATAAATCGCGAAGTATGGTATGTAAGTAATGCATGAGAACGGTGGCTATAGAAGAAGTACGTCAGGTCTGTAAGGATGGAGATATTTGGCACTCGATGCTCCTGCCTACCCCATATGATCGAACCATAAAATAATTGCTTCTTTGTTAATACCTCAATAAGGGCGGAAGCGTCTGAATATAATCCCTTTAAATCTTAATTTTAATACTGATTGTGTATTTCCCAATACCGTATAGGTACGTAAGGAAACAGAAATACGCTGTATTTTGTATCTTATAGTTCATAACTATGTTATTTTATTTTGTATGTTTGTATGTATTTTGTAGTTATTTCATCACACTAACATAAAATGTTGTTTATTCCTTTTCAGGTAAGTTTGTTCTGCTCTGCAGTGCATGCTCCCGTTCGGCACGGTGCCTACACACAGGGGTATGTCAAAACTACGAAAACTATACCCAATTCAATATCATCATATACGTTTAAATCCAGACGGTAGCGACCCCTGCAATAATAGCGATAATATTGTAAGACCCCTCACACGCCTCCAACTCATTGCACACGGGACGGAGCCTGTATCGCAACCGAAAAGCTGATAATCACCTATATCTAAATACATCCTTTCAGAAACAATTGTAATCTTTAGTGGCCGGATAGGATAAATTTGTATTTTTACATAAACAGGTTTCACTGATATTCTATAAACATGCACACAGGCACAAAACACGCCCTACGCAATTTCAAATGCACGAACGGTGTTGTCGATAATTTTATATCTGCAGTCGTGCAATAAAACGCGTAGTGTGCGCCGTGTCCATTCACAAACTTTCGTTTATAATATAAAGTGTGCGAACCTTACGTCCGTGTGCAATAGAGCAGCTGCATCTGTGGGCGTACAGGAAGAAAGTGCATTCTAGCAACGCGACGGCTCGGCGAGGGAAACTTGACATTGGCCGAGTGCGGCGCCGCGCTCCGCAGATCTATCTCGAGACTCACCAACGCTCGCTACGTTGTTTGCGAACATCGTTCGAGCTTTTCTTTGACGTCTTTAACGCGGTATTTATTTTGAAAAGAGCTCGTGATTGCCGAGATCGATTTGTATCTACGAAAACTATATTAAAATTAAATAATGGTCGTTTAGCATAGTGCCACGCTCGGATTCCGTGCGGTGTCAGTATTCAGGTACTCATCGAGCCGGGAGTCGAATCGGCAACCACGAGACTGAGCAAATGAGCGTTACAGCGAAAAGGTCCTCTCGCGTATATAAAATAATTCTCAATGAAACTATTTTCTTACGTATCGGTGTGTTCTTAAGCGCCAATAAGTAAACATTGTAGAAGGGTCTCACCAGCACATTCATCTATCCACGCTTTAGTTCACCTCGCGGGTAAAGTGCACGCAGATACACTGCTCACACTTCAGAGAACTTTTTAAAACACTATAAGAGGTTTAGGTTTTCCCGCAATACTTTTCGACGTAATGCGACACGCTGACTTACTTCTAATTGTAATCGATACATTTCTAATAATAAGGTAAAGTAACTATGACAAGGAACACAGCGCAACAATCAACAACGCTCGTTTTTATAACGAAATGAATAAAATAAGTGGTAATATTTATTCTATTGTAATTTATCTTATTCGATTTATGTCTCTATCGTTGCGTTCTATACGATGACTTATTATCCTATTATTCCATGATATTATAATTTCATTTATTCAAAAATGATAATTTCATTCCATAATAATAATTGTAAGTACATTAATTCCATAATAGCAATTTTATAAATGATGGCTTATGGAGATATAACACCTGATGCTATTATTATACCATTGCGCCTGGTCGCCAATGGAGCGGGTGGGAGACCCGAATATTTCTACCCTGACGGACCTGACTCTATCACATTTTGACAAAATTAGTTGGATATTGTCTAACAGGAAGGACAGAAGTGTAGCGAGAGATTAGCAAACGAGCAACCAGAGTTCACAGGTGTCCACTGCCGTCCATGGAATAAAACCGACGTCTAATAGGACCACAGGAATGTTACTATTAATAAGGAATCAAATGGTTACAGGTGTTGATAAGAATTACATTAAAATTATTAATTGTATCATCTTTCAAATTGAATAATTTTACTAACAGTAAGATAATTCGTAGGTATGGCAAATTGATTAGACGTGGCATCATCGCGGAGCGGCTCACAAACAAAAGCCGTTATCATAATTAGGTACAGGAGGCTCCGGCCTGGCCTAGTCTAGACTCCGTCCTTGGCGAGGCATTGTATCTCGGGAATTCTGAAGCATTATTTATTCATAAAACATCGAGGTAGAGAGCTAAGAGCTAATCTAGGGTTCGCACGTGTTTCAGTATTTGAAAATAGTACCGTGAGATGTCGAGAATAATTTCTAATATGTTTCATACACGAGGCTTCGACGTAGCCTTTTGAGACTTACTTATTTATCATCGAAATCTCCCATCGTGCCCAAATTTATGGTTCTGTAACTTTCTTTCTTATATGCTTTATATAAGACTCACGCAGCGAGCAAGATTTTAAAATTTACTACTCCAATTTATTATTGAATAGGATTTACGTTAGATATTCTCATGTCACGGTATCCTCCTTGTTTCTACTGTGTACGAACGCAGTAATCTTAGTCTTTGTACAGAATAATTAGAATAAATATTTGCTTATGATTAAACGATAACATCGATGTCGTGGATGTTACTCGCTCACCAATCAATGGTACCTGAACTTTTTAATACGTTTTCGATTTTTTAATACGTACGCGCGGTACTCGTATAATGTAGTAGTCATTAGTGTTACATGTATTTCAATATGCACAAAACATGTGTACTTGGCTCGAGTCAATATACGTGACTCTGATGTACGAGTATGTTTAAATTGAATATATTTCGTGGTGTAATGGCGCGGGTAGGGATGCAACAGACGATATACAGGTACAACGATATTAAGCACGCTCAAGTAAAAACATTAATTTTATAGTATAAAATGTAAACATTTATTCTACTCGTATATTGAGCCCCGGTGCTGGTCAGAGGTCTACGCTGTTTTACGTGTTTGAGTTGTTCACCGGTAAAGATCAGGTTTTAATGTACAAGTCGTCTCACAAACGTTTTAGACGCCTCCCTTGCTACCGAAGGGCGCGTTCCGGAATTAATTAGGGTTCAGTTTTGCCCTTTCGTCGGTTGGATAACTGATTGCATAATCGGTGTCATGAAAAGCCTGCTCTTATATAAGAGACTTTTATATTTATTTTTTCCAGAGAATGATAATTTTTTGCTCTCCGTGGCCAGCTTCGTCGGTCGATAGTCTTTATCCTCACGGCCGATTGGGTTTGACCATATTAGCGACCTTTAGTGATCAAAGGTATCTACGGAAAGTTGTTAGCGATGCGCCCTGAGCGCTCCACTTAGGCATTCTGACAGTGGACAGTCTGCCTCCCCGCATAATATTCGTAGTGCGATATTACCAGAAGTTGTTTGTGCCGACGTAACAGCCTTCATATATTGAGGCCGCTTTATTCGTACAACGAACAACTTTACGCATAAATTCCTAACTTATTATTATTAAAATATACCGAAATACGCCGAAATTCGAGTTGTTTTAGACACAATTTGAAATACGTTCTTTAACGCGTTCTGTGTTAAATTGTTTACGTAATTCTTCCCTACAACTAAATAAGGTATGTAGGCAATGATAACAAAATAATTGATATCAAGTAACATACTACATTATCTATTTGAAGAGAAGATCACTTCGTGTAGAATTAATGCCTGTCAATTTTGGAACGAAGTTCCTTATCGCGCGTTGCGAAAGAGGGCTAGACGGAAAAAATTAATACCAAAAGTTGTAACGACACTTTTTGCTATAGTTGTAAGCCGTGCGGCGTCCGCGTGTTTCTGTCTCTCTCTAATAGAAAGCAAGCCAGTTATTTTCGTTTCGTCTTTCTATTATTACTAAAATTGAGCCTACTGATTAAGTTTATATTAATAAAAAAATTATTACTATAACTTGAAAGAAATAAAATTTTATTACAATTCCTTCACC
>DWUN01005021.1:0-10181 GCA_018249975.1 Passova gellias | reverse complement strand
AAACTGTTAAAAATTTTAATTTTCTTGTTTTGGTGCAATAAAGAAATAATAATAATAATAATAATAATAACCTCAGTCTGGCACACTGGATGCTACATCAACAACATAATATACAACAATGCAAATAATAATAACGCCAGTTGCGAAACATGACATACAAAATGCTCAATTACTTGTCGCTATAACTACAGTAAGTGAAGGCTAGTTAGCTGAAATATTTGTGTCACAGATAATTTATTACCCGCTAACTTAGGGAACGGCATTAGATTAATTAAGCAGTGTAAATGATATCAAATTAATTAAGCTTATGGGTTTTCAAGTGGTATCAATGATTTATGAATAAGTGGCAATCTAGGTTTTCGTATTCGCTGACATTCTACATGATCGAGAACCGCTACTTAATTGATGTTGCTAAACAGATTGATGTTTTGTGATCTATCATAGAATAAACGGAGCATTACAAGAGCAACTTAACACATATTAAGCCTAATTCATACCTATATTCCTCGGTAAACTATTAATTAGCTTTCAAATCGTACCTACATCAATAAGATATTAATCGAGTTATATTAATCATTGCATTGCTTCAGTTTTATGAGAAAACGTGGGAGGTTTCATTAGTATACGTCAATTTGTTGATTATTTGTATAATTTTTACACTCAATTACCTAGGTACCGGACAGAACGGAATATAAGAATATGTCAATGACTGGGTGAGTAAAAGCCTTCACAAATGTGAAACAAATAAAAATGCACACTGTAAAGGTCAAAATAATAATAATATGATAACGGTAATTTACTCTTATTATTAATGCTCAGAAAAACAACTGTTATTGCAAGAATGAAAATTATGCAATTCGTGTTGGAACTGGCAAAAAATTATATTCAATAAAAAAATTGAATTTATTTGATGAGATTACACAGTTCAAGTTAATCGTTAGCTAGTGCAAAACAAAACGTTGTGATAAGAATTATTTACTTATAACTGTTTTAAAATATTTATAGAAAATTCTTAACATTGACATTCTTATCTTTTTCCTGTCCTTCTATAATCTGTACTTCGTCCTTGTGTAATAAAAGAAAAATATTGAAATGTCAACAAAAACTTCGGTTTCCGAACGTCGCCCGTCTATTGCTTTTATAGTCTGTATTCCAATATGCAGGAGGCCTAATGCAACTATAATGTTGCCGCACGTTCTTACGCCGGTAAATGTTGACCACCTTGGCGCGCAACAAGAAATGTAATTGCGCGGGAATGTCTGCGTTCTCCTGCGCGGCTTGGCCAACGCCGCGGTACTAAGGAATCTAGTGTTAATGCGGCGATAGGACTAGGTTTGGGATATCTAGAATATACTCATTAGCTGACGCATAGATTCAACAATCCATCACATTTAAAATGTTGAGTGAACAGACATTGACTATGCAAATTCGCTACATCCTAAGCTTAACCTTCAATTTCCATTAGGCGACATTGCCAAATAATATTAATAACAATCGGGCCTACAATGTTGTCATACAAATATGTAGATAAAAGAGAAAATCCCCGCGTAAAAACCGAAAAAGGCCAACGAACCCAATCATACAAAAATAATACTTGTTTAAGTTTGACTTCGCATAATTGTAAGAGCGATTCGTATTAAGAAAAATCTTGACTTTCCTACATCAAGAATTGCTATTACACCAATATATATATACACGTGTACATGATCACAGTCATGATTATGATGAAAAAATCAACATGATAATAACGTAGCAACGAGGTTTGAATTAAAATGCGCTATATAATTCAATTTCGCACTAACAAATTTACAAGTGTTACAACATATTAATTAGGCACAGTATCTTGCGTAAGCCGCCCACCGCCCTCACTAACTTGGTACAAATACAGACCAGTGTCATACCGTGATACCTACTTAATCTGGGAATGTTTAACCTAGTAATTCAACTCTATATAAATATGGTATTAAGCTTTATACCATCACGCCATGTCCCTACCACGGTGGACAGAGAGCAACGAGTGGGAAATATCTTCGTCTTCTTCTATCTTGCCTTCATCTACATTCATCGCTCTCTTCACGCACACATGCCGGTTTCGGTGAAAATATATAAATATAGATAGACAAATACATGGATGGAAACATGGATTGATTGTAAACCTTTTATGTCTCTCTGCGCACAGGTTTTCCTGCCATTTTCTGACGTATGGACAATACTGCTTTTATATTCCCTTTTGCCGGTTTATGCCATTTAGATTGTACTCTTACGCAAAACCATGGCGAATTACTAGGGGGTAAGCCATGTGTGAGTCACGCTGGCGCCCGCGTGGGCCGCAGTCTGAACTGTTCTACAATACGAGCCTCGTTGTCAACTACGACCATTAAGGCTTCGCTCCGAGATGCAATATGAATTATACGCAATTAAAGTTTGATTTACGAACGCTTGCTTTATTTAACAACTTAAGTTTGTTACCAGTTGAGTTAGTCACCGAAGGATTATTTTGTTATTGGTACAGTATAGTACGTTGTCGTCCACTTCGAAGGGTTAAGGTTCGAGTCCCTGAAATGCATTTCTGTTTAGGTTGATCGAGATTTTAAGATTAAATATCTACTGCTACTGCTACTACATCCCTTAAACTTTTCATTTTGTAACCTATCCTTAGTTATAAACCTCGAGCTTTTGTCTGCGAGTTCGTCCGCGTGGAATAGTGACTCTGGGTAGCATTTCAATTTCCTAGGATACTTTTATTCCAAAAGACACTATTCCACACTGACGAAGTCGCGGGCAAAAGCTAGTACAGCCTATATTGATCAGTGATAATGTAGCATTCAAATGGTGAAAGAATTTTTGAAAAAAATCCAGTGGTTTTTGAGCCTATTTGTTACATACGCACATTCAAATCTTTCCTCTTTATAATATGAAGTATGAAGTATAATTAACAAGCACTAACGATAAATGCATAAGTTTCGTTATCTTTTACTTTAAATGAGATAATTTTAGCTGCCCTTGAATTCATATCGAAATAAGAAGACAAACAATTGGGTATATGCTTACATTATTATATGGTATGGAAAGAATGCAGCAAGAGTTCAAGTCTATGAAATCGATATTGATGAACTATTTGGAGCGGAATGGGTTCAGAATGACCCGATGGAATTTATAGACCGTCAGGGATACCATTATATCGTCGGAGCGTATAGCGAAGGTTGGGGTAGGTCGACTTTGAGACTATTGTCGTAGATATACGAGGTCATTTACGAGTGTAACCCATTAACATCTCACTGTTTCTCGAGGGCCTGTCTGACTTGAAAGCTTGAAGGATATTCCACTTGAAATTTGGGAAAGCGTACGAGTATAAGCTTAAAGGCATATTACTAGATTTAACGACCTTTATGGTCCCGAAAAACTTTACAACCTCCAAATGAATGTAACCTGAAATGAAAATGGGAATGTCACGTATATACGTACGAGTATACTTTGATACGTATTGCTCTTGTTAGGAGTCTACTTAAACATTAGGAAGCATAACAGTAGAATGCGTTAAACAATGTACAAAACACGGGTTCTTTGTAAAAGATACACGCGTAGACATCCCGCTGAAGCCTCCGTCTGAATCGATACCATCTCACTCAAGTTGAATATTTAACGTTCGCCTCCAAAGAGCCTCACAAAGGTAACATCAAATACATAGGTATGTACCATGTATTGCTATCTGATGAAACAAGGTGAATATATTAAATTATATTTGAACACTTCCTATTTTTTATGTGATGTCATAGAAGTTTTAACGTACTGTAAAAGTTTCCAGTATTAATTCGAAATTGAATTGAAATCGCGGAGATTTTATGATCAGCGATGACACGACGCAAATCACACGACGAGTAGTTGACAGAACAGCGGTGATAAAAATAAGTTGTAATGCGATAAAAGATTGCTTGTTTACATGAAACTCACGAACGACACACGATATCTCCTGATGTACACGCAGTATTGTAGCTCTCTGTGCATTCAAGGCACCTGCGGTTATGATCGCACCGGCACGGAATCGACGAGTAGCCAGCTATTCGCAACATAGACGGAATGCTATGGGAACATATTGAATTATATGATGTTTCATACATACATAACATCACGCCAGCTCCCTAACGGAGTAGGCAGATAGCACCGAGTGCCAAATATCTCTGTCCTTGCAAACGCGCGCCTGACGCCTGACGCGCTTCGTCTACATTCATCACTCTGTTCAGGCATACACGCCGGATTGGGAGATTCTTGACTCCTCCGTCAGCCAGCATTAGACCTATTTGGTCGAGACAAGACAGTCTAGGTCTCCTTCGGCGCCTACATGCATTAGCACTCGAATTGTATATCTGCTTTGTCATTCGTTCATCATACATCCATGATGCTTCCTAGACAATATATTATGTAATTATTGCAGTTCCATTAAAACACCCTGGAGCAGAGTCCGTGAGAGGGAAGAAGGGTTATAGCCACTATTATACATTTTTATATTAAGGAATATATGGTATAGAATTCCTGGGAACACATAAGAACTGGAATATGACAATGTTAGCATCATGCTATAACAACAGAACTGACAAATAAAAAATATAACCAAAAGTTCTTACTACTCATGTGTAAATAAATAAATATATAGGGGGCGGGAGGGGGGTGCAGACCAGAGTAAACAATGGGGTCAAGGCTATATGCCCTTCAAATCAACAGGCAAACTGAGCAACAAATGAGGTAAAACCACAAATATGAACAATATATTATGGTGATTATTTTAACTCGTATTTTGCAGGCTGCGGTAGACACTGCCATAGACGAATAAATATCAGATGCCCATAACCATAACCTGGTAAACAATGTCTTGTAACCGGTGCGATAGCATCCTCACCGTACCTGACTATGCAAAGAATGGGGAACCATAATAGTTATTCCTTGAACCGAGGCAATGACACGAGGATTTTGTCACACTTGTATAAACACAGCACATCGGATACATACATAACAAGACCTTCAAATTTAAGGGTCATTAGTCTACGGGCAGGTGGTTGCACTCTATACTTCTGTTTGCTGCATATTAATTTAACCACTGCATTATGGCACTGTTTGTGTTATTATATGAACAATATGACTATAATTAAATGAATGAATATTATAACACAATATGCTAAAAAGTTAATTTCGTTAACTTATATTTTTGCACTGTAGATATTTAAATAATAATATTGATATAATGATAATAGTAATATAATGTTTTATTTTGTACTGTGTTCTGTGACGAACATACTTAACTTTTGAGAGACAATATTTGATAACCAGTATTGGGCTATGACCCCTACACACTCAGTCATCCAAATATCTCAATTTATAGTCATTACAGAACCATACAAAATATTAAAATAATCAATGATTTAAGCATAAGCAAACTTAAACTTGTACCTAAATATATTAGAGTTACGTTATGTTTATAGTTATTATAGTAACAGAATAATGATTGATAAAGTATACAGGGCCAGGCATTTTATCTGTAATTCATCTGTGATCATTTAAATACAGAAAAAAACACTTCTTTGAACATGTGACTGCATTTTATTTGTTCATGAATTGTGAGTCAGAACAGAATCAACATTACGTAATGCAATTTTTTGATTTGAATATTAGTAAACAAATGGTTTAGACGAATGGGATTTAAAGAGAGAATTACAATATAATGAGATTTAATGAAGAGAGCAATATGCATTATTTCAGGGCATCATATAAGATATGTGGACCCTGTGTAGCCCCGGGTTCCATGGTTCCAGTATACAGAAGATGGAAATACTAGCTCATTGAATGTGCCAAAATTGTAAGATTACGTAATTAAATTGTGAAAAAAAAACATATGGATTTATGCTGAAAGAGGATGACTAATTGACTAATATCCTTGTTTACTGTAGCTATATTAGAAATTCTATGACTAACATACCTAACCGAGAGTTGATAACAGTTCGTTAGAAATACTTCACTACCATAGCAAAATATCTTATGTTTCGATAGCATTTAAATAAAAAAAATGCGTTATTCCTAGTTGAAAAAGAATTTGCTGAATAAAACAATAAGGAAAATTACAGTTTACAAAGGAAAGGTGTGCCGCTGTGTCACTCACTTGTCCGTTAAATACAGAGTTGTCCAGTATATGACTTCGCCCGGCAACTCCGCTTCCGTGATAGTGTATGCAGGGGTGTGTACAGGTAACTGGTCCTCTGGGTTCACAGTGGCCGCGAAATTCTCGAAAAACACTCGGTACGATGTCAAATAGTCGTCCTTATCGCCCATTTTACAATATTTACTTCACAAAGCGAAATATAGAACAACGCAAGATCAATCAACAAACCCTTCTGTGAGGATTAACAACAAGTTATTTCGTAATAAAACAAAACAGTTTATAAAAACTAATGTATCTCATGAACTTATGGAACACTGTCACATAATCGCAAATACTTGGCAGGTTGGTTTCTCTCCAATTATTCAAAATTCACAAGATCAAAACACTAATTCTCATCTCCTTCACACACGTCATAGTCAATTCTATAGTAATCTAACGTATTGGAGTTTGAGACTGAGATTGTGGGTATGCTAAGACACAATTCCCAGTGTTGCAATTTATAATTATTTTTCCCTGATTCTCGGAAGAATAATATAGTGTAATCATTTTCTTAATTTCATATAATATTAAAATGTTTACCTAAATTTGTGTTAGTGCTGTCTGTTATTTGTTTCATTTTATGACTTGCAAAAAAATATTTTAACATTTTTAATGTCATCAAAATAAATGTCATACATTTAAAAAATTTACTATTACACGTTGGGGCATTAAAATTTCACACATCCATCATTTTTATCGTATCCAACTAAAAGAACGAACTTCAAAGCTAAATAATTTCATAAAACTGAAACGAAGATGTTTTATTGCTATTCTAGAATGAAATTTCCGATCCGATCTATCGACGTAAGTGCAATCTGTGGTAATGTCATTTTCATTTGTAAATGTTAAAATTTTATTCTCTTGTCAGGCAAAAGGGTGTAACTCGTATTACACCCGAATTGAGTTACTAACATTGGAATATTCCCCGCAACATAAACCACTCGGCAGTCAAATAGGCGTACCACTAGCTGACCTATTTACTGATACAACGAGTCGAAAAGGCAGTAGAGAGACAGGAAAAGAGTATTTCCGTGAGATAATATTGTAATGAACACTTTTCTCTTTATCAGGCAGTCAATTTAGTGCAATCTTTATATTTAATAACACAATATAGCATTTTAAATTATTTAATTGATAGATACTGCGATTGCAGTAAGAAAATAGCCTATAATTTTTTATCGAGTTTTTTTTCATTTCATATTTTTGCGTTTACATCAAAAGGCGTAAAATCGTGTTACAGCCTTTGTCGTTGCGGGTGTCGATATGACATTATGATAACGTAATAATGTTTACATTCATTTGACATTTAGTCGTATTATCTATAGAGCTGTGACCTGTTGTAATTTGGATTTACCGTTGCCGGCACTCTCGAAGAAATCTAGTCAAATTGAAACGTATGTTGTCTTTTTTATTTAATCTAAATATTAATTATGAAGAAATTAAATATTTTATGTTATTCGTAATTATGAAAGAAGAGAATTTAGGTTTATGAAGTATTATTGATGGTAACATAAGATTGTATTTAGTAGAGTGATAACGCCCTGCATGTTTTTATCGGTTGCCGGAGTCTTATTAAAACTTTTAATCATGTGCATATTTACAATAAAGATTGATACTCGTGAAATATTTGTTCTTTGTTTTATTCTCAACTTATTCTTTTCACTTGTTACATTGTATTGATTTTACTATCGTGTATTGAACCTTATGGTACCTATATAATTTTTATATAGCTATCATCCATCTATAAAATAATGATACGGAAATTAACCACTAAGATCTATTGATTATTCATTTGTAATTATTTTTGTTATTAATTAAAAAAATAATTGTTGCAGAAACAAGGCGATTTGCACCAGAACAAACCCAATCCAAAATGCCATCCATACCTGGGAAGTATCTACACTATAAAAATGAAAATATAGATGATTACTTTCTTGCGGTTGGTATGTATACTTATTTATAAAATGAACATATTTGAGTGCATTTACTAAATTTCTCTATATTTCATGGAGATATACAGACATTAGTTTCCTTTTATTTCTGAAATGACCTCAAGTGTGTATAAGATTTTAGAAAGATATTCTTATTAAGGCAATGTATGGTGCTGCCCTCTGGTTCCTTGATTAGTTTTATCCTTTGTAATAATGTCTTAGGTTTTTTTGTTGTTGGGCATTAATTTACATATTTTATATTTTCATTTTAAAAGTGCTTTCTCCTTATTAATCTACACAATTATATTTTTCAAATATAAAATTATATTTAAAATAATAGAATAGTTGTTGTTTTGAAAGCACTGAATTAATATTGAAAGGTAATAATTTCAGGTGTCCCTTTTATGGGCAGGAAAATGATGGCGATGTCGTCACCCATGATGGAAATCACTCTGGATGGCGACAATATGACAATCAAGACTTCATCCTTGTTGAGAACTTCAGAGAACAAGTTCCAATTGGGAGTTGAATATGAAGAACAAATGCCGAACACCATAATAAAAGTACACAGTGACTAATTGTTAAACTGTAAAATATATGTTTGAGACATAAACATTTCATAGAGTCAAATACTTTGTTTCTTAACTTGTAGATAATCAGTGACTATGTAGCAAAGTACAATATAACTGCTAGTTGATATTAGTTGCTTTATGTTTTATCCATTTTGCAAAATGTAAAAAAGAACATTGAACTTTAAAAGTATATCTGGTGCTATAATACTTTGATTTGCTATGCTTGATATGTACATATATTGTATTTTCCAGAGTGTCACAAAGATAGTTAATGACAATGAAGTAGTGACGGAGTCTGTGATCCCGGAGAATGGGGAGAAGTGTGGACGCCATTATCTATTTTCCGATGAAGAATGTGTCGTTGTAAGTAAATTGAAGTTCCTTACCAATAATTGATTAGTGAGTTTTAAGTGAAAATATGTTGGAGATTTGATAGTATTCATAAGATTAAGAGGATCATTGTATTATATTGTTCATAAATTATTTTATAAATTACATTATCAATCATAGATAAAAGTGAACGGTGATCGGTTAAACAATCGTTTTTATAAACAGCAAATACACTTCTTACATGAGTGGTATAGTAACTCTCTGTGCACTAAGTCCCAAACTATTCACCATAATGTTGTAATAAATTAACCATGATACACATCAGAAGTTATGTATATTATAGATATTCCTAATATTTGACATGCTGTATTTTAGACCAAACTACACAATAAATGTAGTAACAATGTTATTAATTTACATTTTTGTTTTTTCAGACCCTTACCCATGAGAAGGCACAAACACCGGGGAAGAGGTACTTCCGCAGGGTGCAGTAATTAACCTGGTTTACAATAATGATTTTGTATATCCTATTCAAACATAGTTAAGGAGAATAGAAATTATTTATTACCCTCCAAGGGCATTGTGATTTTTTGGTATTTATGACAATACATTATATACTTTTTACACATTCCATAACTTTATTTTATGTTACAATTATATCTTAAAATATTTAAAATAAAAATTCATATGTTACTCTTGTTTTTATTATATATCCATTTCAAGTTAATGATTTTAATTTACACTAAACTAGAAATTCGCAACATAGTCCTTGTTTATATAAGCCTAAACCTGATAATGTTGATAATAGTATTAAGTGAACCAAGTTTGTGTTAAGTGTGGTTACTCCCTAAAGATTCGTTTATCCGGGCCCTATGACCTATGAGACGATCTGATTCAAATAATTTGCATTTCCGTATAGTTTTATTAGAATTAAATGCATTTCAAAAATATACTGTGGAAACAAATTCAGTGTACTTAATCTCCAAAAAGCTTAAAAAAGCTATTTTTAATAGTGTTATGAACTAAAAAGCGATATACGAGTACTCGTATATACTCGTATGCTTGGTTCATATAAAAAAAAAATTGCAATGAGTGATGAATGTAGACGAAGCGCGTCAGGTTTGCAAGGACAGAGATATTTGGCACTCGGTGCTTTCTGCC
>DWUN01005020.1:0-10181 GCA_018249975.1 Passova gellias | reverse complement strand
ATAGTACTTCGTGCTGCCGACTAATGTAAACGTAATGTAAAGGTGTCGTATTCTCGATACCGTAACATTTACAACTCCGGTAAAGTTCGTGCTCGGGCTACTGGTGTAGAAATACAACGGTTTTGACTAATAATAAATGTACTGAAAAAAAACTATTTAACATACTTAGTTAACATAGATGAACTAACATTGTCGACTGATGTAACAACTAATCCACTAACTACCATTGTTTGTCACTAACAGGGCTATACCGCCGAAATGGAAACTGGTACCAGCAATGTAGGTGGACATTGATGATACTTTGTTTGATCCGTTTTGTACTACTCCACGCAGCACAGACCTTATTAGTTGATTTGTTTTTAATGTAGTATCTTATTTTTTTTTAATTTAGTATTCTAGCTGTTTTTTATTTGCTAATATTTTAATTGCTGCTTTGTTTTAATTTTTATTGGTAATTTTTTTAATGACTAATTTCGATTTTCTTTGTTTTACTTATTTTTCTATTCCGTGCTCTCGTAAGACTGTGACTGAAGTGTTTGTCTCTCAAATCGTGGCGATTTGTGTGTAGTATTTGCCGAAAGGCCTCTGGTCGGGTCAAGTGCGAGTCTCATTAGCGTCGTTTGCAGCGAATCGGACCGCTTCTACGACGGCGACATATTCATGGTGCGGGAGGCGGAGGAGGCCGGCGTCGACAACGCCCTGCGCTCGCGGGACAACCTGTACGAGTACCGCGACGTGCCCGTCAAGCGGCCCGCCACGCCGCAGACGCTCACCAGGACCGTGAGTATCTACACACCTTTTTTTTTCAATAGCCTACATGGAGTCCCACTGCTGGGTAAAGGCCTCCCCGCGCTGGGCAAATCCTCCCCTCTGCCACGCCAAGTGTAACGATCGGTATATCGGTCTATCACAGCTCATCTTAATTAATCTGTGCAAGTGACAGGTTTGCAAGGACAGCGCTATCTGGCACTCGGTGCTTTCTGCCTAGCCTTTAGGGACCAAGCGTGGTGTTATGTGTATAATAGCGTAACGAACGATGTACAGATAAGCCAGCCGATCACGCTGCAGTCGTCCCGGCCGCCGTCGCAGGCGTCCACGGGCTCGGCGCTGTCGCTCAAGGACAGCGCGGTGTCGCGCGCGCCGCTCCCCGCGCCCCGCGCCGCCTCGCGCACGCAGCTGGTGCACGGCGTGCCGCAGACCACCGTCTGACCGAACAGCAGTATATCTAACGAGTGCTATATGTAGGAAAATACTTATTATGACTTACTTTATTCAATACTGACACGATTCCATGAGGTGGCCGAAGACTTCGTACCGATGAATATTATTGATAAATGAAGAGCAGCTTTATAGTTTTTATAATGTATGTAATGTAACAAATAACTGTCGATATGCTTTTTTATTTTTTTATTTGCCAACGTAAGAGAAATAGTTGTTCAAATTATTTAACACCAAAATTTTTCAAATTGACCAAATGCATGAAAGCTAACCATCCCAGTACAAGGCAGCTACATTCATGTTTATTTATATATATTATTAAGTATCTTATTTCTTAGGAGTAGAAATATATCTCGGATCAGATTTAACTTCTACATGTAACGTAAAAAAAAATACACAGTTATATAAGAAATGTCACAAATAGCTTATTTAGGATCATTAAATTTACATGAAAAGACACGATGCGGCGATAGTATTTGTTTTCAAGAACCTTAAAAATGATATAACTATTAATGTATTTGTTCTATTTTAGTGAATTTTCAATTCGTATTTATTCAATACAGTAAAAAAATGGCTAACAAACAGACAGCACTACTGCCAACCTAACAAAAGTGGTACAGTTCTCAACTAGGAACTGGGAATTCAATCATGCAAAGTCAAAATTCAATCAATATTAATTTTTTTGTTACATGTGAGTTATAAAACAGATATTGGGAGGTTTACGGAATGATCATAATCAAACGTGTTGACAAAATTAATTATTAAGTACAGTGTAGCCCGAGCTTGGATAAGCAGCTATTGGACCATCGGAAAACTGATGCGATTTAATGTATAGAGCAGTGTTTCCCAACCTTTTTTAGGCCATGCCCCACCTTAAAATTTCTAAAATTTTTATGGCCCCCATACATAATTTTTAACCCTTAAAAATTGTCTTGTTCTGTTAAGAAATATAAATGGGCATTTTTAAATTGCCCCCCTTAGCTATCAAATTCCCCCCCATGTGGGGCGTGGACCCCACGTTGGGAAACACTGGTATAGAGTATGTTTCCTTTAAAAATCGATATTTACTTATTAATGCGTTCTAAAAACATTTTCAATTCAAATCAGTAATTCACATGCTAACATTTTTTCATAGCGTTTATTAAACATTTATACATATCGCATACATACATACATACATATATTTACAATATGTAAGTACTTTTAATGAGCGCTAAAATCAGTGCCTTATAGCCACTGTATAGATGTATTGAACGGAGAAAAAAAATCCAAGGAAAAACTCTCGGCATTCTCTCGACAAGAACAAATACCTAGCTAAAGAATTTTGATGGTTTTCGAGAATTTTACCGGCATACTTATATTACTTAGTCTGATTATAATAAGTAGTTTTTTTTTTTACTACTCTAAGCTGACATTTTGTGCTTTAAATATATTTAATATTTCAACGAGTTATAGTTAAGGGTATTAGAGATATGTCTATATACATTCCTGACCACCGCTAGGTTTTAAATGTAATATTAAACTTATGTAACGCGGTCTTCGACGTAACGGTTTATATACAACATATATGTACATGGTCTCTGCCTACCCCGTTAGGCATCTGGCGTGATGGTATAATAATAATAGCATACAATAAAAATGTTCCGCCTCATCTCTATCGTGAAGCGGTTGTTATTAACACAATTTGTGTTTCGGTTTGCAGTAGATGTTGATATATGTTTTTTTTATAATTTAATTTTAATTGGCGTTGATTTTTTTTTGTTATTATTCCCTTGAATTTCTCTCATAATTATATTTCTGCCATGAAAAGGTGTTCAGCGCGCGACCGTAAAATTAGAATTAAGTTAACGTATGTTGAAAAATTCAATTATAAGTATAAAGTAAATTTTTAGCATTTTTATACCTCTTCCATATGTTAAGTAAATCTTTACGTGTATTTGTGATCGTCTGTCCGTCCATTCGATGTGCTATGTAAGTTAGTGCTTCTAATGAAATGTATTTATTTTGTCTTTATAGAAATGAAAACTGCCTTCTAATGTAATTATCAAATTTTAATTAATACAATTTGTATGTATTTACATCGCATAGTTGTTTCATTAATCCCATTAACACAATATTGTAAGAGCACACACACAGACACACACACACACACACTAAATAGACACGTGTAATATTTTTTTAAATTGTACCCTTTCTGTAACTGCGCCTTTTCATAACGAATAACATTTCGACTATGATCAAATCTTACTTTGATGGGCTGACTTAGTATTGTTTCAACATCTTTATCGTCCCGCTGATTGATATGGATCCTTTGTCATAACTGTTCCGTCCTAAACCCAGTTTAAAGATGTGAAAATGTTCTATGTAACGTCGAAGTAATTCAGTGTCGAGTTTGATTTGTTTTTAATACCTTTTATTAGTAGATTGCACGAATTACGGTAAGGTACTAGTTGGCGTTGGCAGTGGCGCAGTCGCACGCGTCGGGCGCCGAGCGCGCGGTGTAGGGCGGGCAGGGCTCCGGGCCGCACACGCGCCGCGCCGCCGCGCAGCCGCGCGCGTGCAGCGCGCCCGGCCGCTCCAGCAGCTCCACCACGTAGTTCGCGCGCAGCAAGCCCGCGGGGTAGCGCTGCTCGCCGTCCAGCAGGTCGTTCTGAAACATTTCATGCGTTTCAATAATGTAACGTTGATTTTAAATATCTTAAATATGTCGACTGCAGCAATGAATATAGCCGGTACTACATTTTGGCCAATTTTGTTTTATTGCATTAGAAGTCTTAGAATATTCATATCGTTGACCTCACAAAGTATTACGTTTCAAAAAGGACCATATTCTATGTTTTTCACTTGGAAATATATCGGATGTTTTCGTGGCGCTCGATTAACAAAGTGGGTAGATATGTTCGTTCATTTGTCTGTATAGTCACTTTTTCACTTCCGACTTTGTTAATTGCTGCTGTCGATGTATTAATTTTAGTAAAATAATAAATGTAACAATAAATAATAATTATCATTTGGATTGCATTTCTAAACTTTATACACCGTAAAAGGCAAAATGTGGATTGAACTTTTAATTCTGTAAAATATTTAAATGTACCCATGTTCGTGCAAATAAACGTATTTGTTTGTCAATCTGCAATCTATATGAGAGGAAAGAGTGTTTATTACGGGATCGAGCTCGGGCACGGCGACCTCGCACCACGCGTGGCCGCTGGAGGCGCGGTGCAGGGCGCACGGCAGCCCCACGCGGTCGGCGAGCACCTTGTACAGAATCGCCCGCTCCAGCGCCCCGCCGCACTTCACCCAGCCGATACTCACGAGAGAGCTCTTCGCCTCCGTCTGAGAATGTTAATAGTGTATATTTGGATGCATTCTAAAAGATACCGGTACAGAGACTGGGAGTTAAATATTGTATAGAGGTCGCTAGCGTGTTCTACTAAAACACTGATATTAAAACTACATTTATCTGTAAGCTCTTCCAAATCTGATAATTCTTTATAATGATATAAAAATATCCGAAATCTGAAAATAATAATAGTACCTACACAAAGAAACAATCTTAATATTAGCCATAATCATAGACAATATTACAAAACGCAAATACACTACTGCCATCTACATCCGCAACGCAAGTAACAACAATAGATGGCTCTGATATACATAGTTAAAGCCAAGCAGAAATCTATATTTTCAATTACAACATGTTAACATCTAACCATTATATCGGCCAAGTGCAAGTCGACGCTGGGCACAGAACAGTCCCTTTCTTGACTCAGCCCGCACATCTGGTCCGCTACGAACTCTCCCAGTAATTGAGCCCGTTGCTTCAGAGAGGACGACACCTCGTCACATTTATCGCGGTACCTGAATTCAAAATATAAACCGTTTTATAAAAGCTTGACCGTTAGGCTTGTATAGAAACATTTTAAAGTTACTAATTGGAATTGTAGCTATAGATTCTTTCATTTTTATAAAAAAAAAACTATATTAAGTAAACTGCTTGAAATGGAACGCGTGTGGATTTAGCGGCGTTACACGAGAACCATCTAAATCAGTGTTTCCCAACCTTTTTTAGGTCATGCCCCACCTTAAAATTTCAAAATTTTTTATGCCCCCCATATATAATTTTTAACCTTTAAAAATTGTCTTGTTCTATTAAGAAATATAAATGGGCATTTTCAAATTGCCCCCTTAACTATCAAATTGCCCCCCTGTGGTCCGTGGCCCCCACGTTGGGCAACACTGATCTAAATGTTAAGCAGTATGAAAATTAACAAACTTACCTGACTTCGTAATGTGCGTCTTCTATTTCTATGTACTGCAATGATTTAGCGCTGCAAAATTATTATTTATAATTCCTATTAATTAGTCGTAGTAGTAGTAGGAGTATTTTCAGTTGGTAAACGTAATCTTAACTGATATATGGTAATTACGACTTACTTCAATTCATTCGCAATATCGAACGTAAAGAGCCTAAAATGCTAAATTAATTGGTAAGCAAAAATTATCAAATAAATAAACTTAGCTGAGTTCATTACTTATATAATTTGCACGTCAGTTATATTATGTAACTTTATTCCATTAATTTAATAGAATAACATCGATATATATGTTAATCAATCGTATATAAGTAATCAATGCATAGATGACAAACATCAAAAGAACGATTAGTAAAACATGCACGACCTTCATTGGGTGTGTAGCTTGTAATAAATGGAATAATTTGAAAAAACGTAACATGACGCCTGTTATCCCCGAAGGGGTAGGCAGAGGAGTGTAGTACACTCCCACATTTCACCAGTCACGTTAAGTCCCACAATGGAATAGGTGGTGAGCCTATTGCTAATTTGTTATTTGTATGATTTCAGATATATCTCTGCAAGACACAACCATATGTCATATTTGCAACTTAACAATTCCCACCGCGTATATAACAGATCACGAGAACAGTTCCAAGCATCAGGCGTTTGCTAAAATAGCGGACGTCGCTTTGGAGAGAGCGAGACGGCACATGCTGAAGAGGGACAGCGGGAGAAACGTCCAGAGGCTCGACGGCACATATTACTGTGGAGCTTGTGTGGACGTTGTTAGGGATACAGATAAATATGCACACGATAGATCCAAAACGCACAAGAGATCAATCTCTCTGGACAGGCTGCTGAACGAATTGGTTACCCTGTACACGGACGACAGAGATGATGATGAAAGCTCGACAACCGCCGATGAGGTAGCACGCGACGTGCGTACACCGGACGGTGGCGATACCGTCGAAGATGTGGTCGTGATCAGCGATTTGAAATCGCGCATCGACGCCCACGACAAGAGCGCGGCCGATGCGATCAGATATCGCGATATAAGAGATTACATTGAGCTGATAGATCAGTACGACGTGGAGAAGCTGAACACGCTGACCGCGGACGCCGGCGGCATCAGGATCAGGACGCAGGACGGCTGCGAGCTGGTGGTGACCGAGGACGATTTCCACGGCTTCGCGCGGATCCACGACAATCTGGTGCAGTGCAAATTGTGCAGGGTGAACATGGCGGATGAGACGCAGCATAAGGTATCGCCGACGCATATAAGGAAGGTCGTGAAGCCGTTCGGCGATAAGAATTGTGTTAGAAATGTGAGTGTCGCTTTTGTACATACACAACATCACGCCAGATCCCCAACGGGGTAGGCAGAAAGCACCGAGTGCCAAATATCTCTGTCCTCGCAGACTTGACGGGCTTCGTCTACATTCATCTCTCTCTACATGCTATGCCGGTTTCGGAGACTCTTGACTCCTCCGTCAGCCAGTTTCCGACCTATTTGGTCGAGATATGACAGTCTAGGTCTCCCTCGGCGCCTACATACCAGGGATGTGATGGAGCTCCCTACCGTAACCGAAACTATCGGATATCCGAAATAATTACATATCCGTAACCGTATCCGAATCCGATATAATATTTTTCCTATATCCGTATCCGTATCCAGATCCGAAATTTCATATCCATAACATCCCTGCTTTATACTATGTAATGATTAATAACATTCGGTACGGCCCTAGCCGCTCCCGCTGATGAGTTAAACAGATACCATTAAAGTCGTATCGCGGCTTATTTATCGCCGGTCACTCCATTATATTTCACTAATATTTGTTACTTACGTCTATTTTTTGGCCATGTTTTCCGCGCGGTGTCAACAGAACTTCATAATGGCCGCTAATTACCATTACAGTAGATATACAGGGTACGGCACTAGTAATATATCATAGCTTCTTAAGAGTTATGAGTAGGAAACTAGTTAGTACTATTATATTAAACTATTTAGTTTATATCATACTCATAATTCTAATAGGGAGGTAACTAGAATCGCGTTTCCGGTCCTCTAGTAAAGGCGAATGCAATCTTAAATCATACTTTAGAAATGTTAACTAACCATTTTCCTTAGCTAAGCTACCTAAAATGGTAGATAGCTCTTGTGTTCCATGCCTTTCCATATTTTCATCAGCGTAGCTGTGGCTTCGCAGAAGGGCGCGGGGTGTTTATTAAAAAAAATATCATTAAATGAAACAAAAAACTTCTTTTAAAATAAGTAATTTATTTTCGTATTTTTAGATACATAACACAAGCTGAGATCAATCGAAAAATGCTTCAATTGTATATTGCGTATGAATTGTATTTTAAAAAGATAGCTGGTACTGTCATGTCTTATATATATGACATGTAAAAGACCCAGTATACTGTTTTAACATGAATTTCAATTAAATCTGATATTCATAATCACTGTTGATAATTAAGAGTATAACGTCATTATATCCAATTTAACACGCAATATACAATTGTTTTAATATTAAAGCTTATTAAGCTTTTCTCACGAACACAATTAAAACTAAAATTACAGTTTTCAAAATATCAAGACTATACCTAATTAAGCAAGAGACGCTCGCTTTAAAAATGACATCCATAGATGTATTTTATTTATTACCTACATTTAAATCGTGACATCTATTGAACGAACTATTGAAGATATTGAATGAACTGTTGGAACAGATACACTATGTTGTAATACAGATAAGAAAATTATCGATTTTTAATCATTGAACTTATTACCAATGCAAGCGAGAATGTTCCTACTATTTTGATAAATAAAATGGATATACACTATGTACCAATTGATCCACTCGAGTACGAAGGAATACTTGCCGTAATAAGTAACAATAAGGAATGATAATGGCCAACACTTTTGATCATTTCACATCGTGTATATCCATCAGTCTTAATATACTATGAAGTAAAATTTAATGAAGTGGACTCTAAATATCAGTGATAAAAAATTACGTGTGTTATTTTATGTAGCAAAGATCATCTTTAAATGTTAATTGATTGTAAAAAAAGTCATAGTAAAATTATTAAGTATATTATATTTTCGATAAAATAAATAGCACAAAAATAGACAGCACTTAGACACTACGTGGTAAAATATTCGGTAGTCTTAAAAAGCTATAAATACTGGAAACGATATCTTAAGACCTAGAAAAATAACCTAAGTATAAGTTGTAGATAGCTTAGAAAAGTATTGACAAGAACAAAAGCTGCACACATAGAGGACTTTGCTTTTATAGATTCCTTCTTTTTAGCAACAGAATTGCGATTTCTAATTACAAAATATATTCAAAATAAGAATTCTTGTCACTGTGTCGATGTGCCTTTATTAAGAATCTATTTCACAGCACCGAATTCGTTCTAGTACACTAATTTTTTTATATAAAAACTATTATCAGAAACGATGGTGTTTCTTACTATTTTATTTGCCAAAATTACGCGCCATTGCATTCATTACGCCATTTATTTCAATTTATTTGAATAAAGTTACCGGTATTCGGTAAACACTTTAAATACCTAGTGTTTTGCACTTCGATTCAAACTCATACTTACGCCCTTTTTTATTATAACGAACGGCAAAGATTATCATGAGTGTAATCCAACGATCCGAACCAAGGTGCAGGTGATATACTTGATGATGAAGGTCGTCCTGCGGCTGGGCGTGGGCGTGGGCGTGGGCTACCGCTGCGGGGACGGCGACGGCGGCGGGCTGGCGTCGGGGCCGCTATTAAGCGCGGACAGTGAGCTTGCGCGTTTCATGCTGCCATAAGAAGCAGTATGTTCATCAGGTCATTCGACTCGCAACGTCATCATCTTACTAGTAATGGTGCGCAAAACGGTGTCATTATCAAAATTATAAAGTGCAATTTAATATCAGTGAAAATAAAATACACTTACTACGGACTGTCTAAAAACTATCAACTTTCAACACATCTAATGATAAAACACTTACATGATATCTTTGAAATTTAGTATTACATCTCATTTTTATTACTCGATATTTACGTATTGTTGGATGGTTAATCCATGTTATGTTCGTACGGTTGCAAAAACAAAAAGAAAAACTGAATGAAAAAAAAAAAACAAAAATTAAAAAGCCAAATGTCACTTAAATTGAGATCCATTCCCGCGTAAACACGTTACCCATTATTTATCGGTCACTTGTACGTTTTGCGCCTCAACAATTATTACAACAACGCTTCATATATTGAAAATTATTATTTTAGCTTTTAATTCTTTTTTGTAAGCCGGCAGTATTTATTTATCAGTTTAAGGCTAGGCGCGCACACTACGAATTTTTCGCTGCACGGCAGAAGTCGCTGCAGTATTTACGTCGTTTAAGCGCGTTAACCTATTACTACTTCATCCGATGTTGCGACGCCGGTCGCGCGAACGGAAGCTTCGGGCCTCGAGGACTTCCTCTCTACCCGTGCTGGAGTCGTGAGGAGAATTGCGCGCGTTACTTTGCTACTACTACGTCATCATCTCACGCGACGGCATTAAAGCGCATGCGCGTGGGGAGTTCGGGCCTCGAGGTTCCCCTCCTTACCCGGACAGTTCTCACGGGGACGACGGCCCCGCGGTGATGAAGCACCTCGT
>DWUN01005019.1:0-10182 GCA_018249975.1 Passova gellias | reverse complement strand
ATTTCCACGATTTCCACTTCACATAATGAACATAGGGTACAATTAGGTGAAAGCTATATAAACAAGTTTTTTTGTGGGCCATCGTTATTGCCTGTAACGATCAATAATTGAATAGCTTCACAAATAACATCGTACGAAAATTGTAGCTCAAATAGCCCTCGTGCCGGTGAATCGTTGAAGTAATAATGCCACACCGTCCCGCACCCGTTATTTTTATATCGATCCTAACGTTGGCCGGTTGTTATCCAGAAGGGTGGCTATCCATGTGTACTTACAACGCATAGGGCTCGTTAACGACCAGGTGTATTGACAGACCTATTTTTACACGCGCAAAATTATCCCCGCCAATGCCAGTAAGGGATTAAATATAAGAACCTTAGAACTGAGCGTTGGATATGCATATCGAATGATGACAATAAGTATAATGTTTTTTAAAAGCATTCTATTCTATAGCGAGTGATATTTAAATTTTAGTTATGAAACGCACGCAACAAGTCAGATGTTCGTGCCAGACCGAACCCGGACCCCCCGGAGTGGGCGGCCGAATTTCAAACCACTACGCTATCAATGCATAGTTTTGCATTTCGACTGCAGCAATTAACATAGTCGGTACTACATTTTGGCCAATTTTGTTTTATTGCATTGGAAGTCTTGGAGTATCCATATCTTTGACCTCACAAAGTATTAAGTTTCACAAAGGACTATTTCGATGTTTTTCACTTGGAAATAAATCGGATGTTTTCGTGGCACTCGATTAACAAAGTGGGTAGATAGGTATGTTCATTTGGCCGTACTGAAAGAAGACACTTTTTCACTTCCCACTTTGTTAATTGCTGCTGTCGATTTAGAAGTGCGTATTCATCGAAGAGGTGCGCACCGCAGCCTCTCGAGTGTGGAATATGCGGGAAACAGTTCAACCGCGGCACACCCGCGACTATTGCCGTCTCTCTCGCACTTGAGCATTCCGTTTCCACGCACAAAATCCTTCCGCACTGCGAGGCGACTATCGGGCACGCACTGACGTGTATCATGTATGACGTGTATCGTCACTTGACGCGCGTTCACCGCCTGATATGTTACACGATAAAAACGTTTATTAATTGTTGTTATGTAGCCGCTCGGCGATATATCTATATCGGTCAGAGTGTCGCCTCATTTCGTGTATAAAATCGTCTCGCTTGAGAATGCGGAATATACAATATGAATAATAATATCTTAGAACAACTTTACACGCGACTATCTGATCCATAATTAAGCAAAAAAAAAAAAAAGCTACGCATAAATCAAGAAAATATAGATAAGCGAGAATTTTTACAGACAATATTTGTCGTTTGTGGAAATCCAACCGAACCCATTACCCCCGGCTCAGCAATCGGCAATGCCAACCACTACACCACCAGATCGGCCTTCATAACAACCAAAATCGAAACAATCAGTCAGTGCAGTATTTCAATCGGGGGTTTAATAGGTAACACCTACAACAAGATACGCAAACTTATCAAACGACAATAACTAAAATCAACATCGTAATTAGAACAAACAAAAAATATATACAGTGCAACCTTAATATAACGACCATCAATATAGCGATTTCCTCGATTTAACGAATCTCTCGAAATTCCCTAGAATCGTCCGTAAGAGCTAATCTATACTAATAATATAAAGCTGAAGAGTTTGTTTGATTGTTTGAACATGCTAAGCTCAGGAAATATTGGTCCGATTTGAAAAATTCTTTCAGTGTTAGATAGCTCATTTATCGAGGAACGCTCTAGGCTATATAACATCACGCTGAGATGAATAGGAGAGGAGCAGCAATAATAAAATAATTTATATGGCAGAACAACGTTTGCCAGGTCAGCTAGTTAACAATAAATATAATAAAATGTGCACAGTAGTTTTAGGCCCGGGAGAGAACAGTCCTGAAGCTGTAACGCTAATGAAATCATCATTAATTCCTTATCGGAAATTGTAAGACTGATTATTTTTGAATCACAATTTCATCGGTAAATTGGCAGCTGCGATTCAAAACATGATTATATCAAGAGAACCTAATAAAACAGTAGTTACCGCATGTAATAAATGTTTATTGAATAGATATTTTGTTGGTTCGTAACTGACATAGCGAGACGGCTAAGCGGGTCGCGAGGACAGCGCCGCGCTTCGCGGGACGGCACCCGGTGATTGCAGGCTGCGGCCTGCGCCTCCGCTGGAGACGCGCTTACGAAACTATCGCGCTTATTTAATCAGATGTTGATAAAAACTATTCAAAGGGAAATATTGGACACTCATATTTTCTTTTCAGAAAGATAAAAGAAATTAATTAAAGTCGCTTCGATCCATGTGATAAAAATTGTTGGCGAGTAGTTTTGAACGACGAGCTGATTTACCGTTTGCATGCTGATTATAAAATAAGTACGATCAATAGTCTCCTGCCTCTTCAGCCCTACGGGGAAACGAGGGGTACCGTTTGCGATTAGGAAGCGGTGAATGATATTATGTAAGAATGCCGGTTATCTAAGACGAACGCAACCCACGGGCGAGTTCCGCATAACATCCGGACGAGACGCGCTCGCCTTGAACCGCAATACGAGATATGTGATGGTCGGCTTCATGCGCGATGGAGCCGCGTCCGCGCCGACATATTACGTCAAGCCGCGCCAAAAATACGCGTGACGAGTCGCTCCCTAATGGCCGATGCGATCGCGCAGGTACTAGGCTTGCACGCGGGTGTCTCGATTAAAGCTTTTTGTGGCCAAAAGCCGGCTCGAGAATTTCAAGGATTGCATTATAAAAAATACGGAATATCTATAGACGGCAATGGCATATAAACACTCTTATATTTTAGATAAACGATAAAATCTCAAGCTTGAGAAGTCACGTTATCGTTAAAGTTTTTAGAACGAAGTCGTAATGGCCAGTGTTAGAGAAACAAAAACGAGATAAAGAATACTCGACGGTAAAATGAAACGTCGCGTTCTGCGTAATAATTATAGCATAATGTTTAGCGATCATTTTACTTCAAGAATTACTTAAAGAATGTAGAAGAGGCGAAAGAAATGGTAGGATATTAGTCAGTCGAAAGCAGGTCTCCGGCGAGCCCCGCCGTAGGAAAATGTGCATGACTTTATGTACGTGACAATTAAGTATAGAAATTCAGAGTAATAAGCACCCCGTATGCTGCCACTGTACGGCGCCTGATTTGCTCGGTCACTGTATTTGTGCTAAACGTATAGCAACATCGCTTAATGTTTTGTGATCGTTCATTGTCTTGGGGATCACGAACCAGCCACTAAACTCATCTTACTTTCTTTCTTTCTAATAATAAGTTGTAATGTGATGTTTCCAGGGTTCTGAAGGAGAAATGCTGGCTTACCGTGTCCAATTGTTGTCCAAACAGTTTACTTCCTGCTTAATCGGAATAGTGGTTTTCCATTCGTAGGTTTTTTTCTTTAGCATCAAACCAATAGACTATAAACTTATTTTAACTGCACTTATACTGACATACACTAACATATAGCTACAACTTAATAGACTAATGTTACTAACAGCCTATCACCGCAGTCCCGCTCCCAATGAATATTGTTATTAATACCTATTCCTGACTGAAGTAATTCTCATTCATAATGCCTTTCCTGCAGTTTTGGTAGAATTCAGTTGCAGATCTGCGCACATAATACAAAGGACCAGGGACGTGCGGGGACTCACCTGCGCAGCCGCAGGCGGCGAGCGCTAACAGAAGGACGACGTGTTTCAGCGACGCCATTCCGCCTGGAAACCTGCAACAATTCGAAACTTCATCATCGTCATGGTCATTACAAGAGATCAAAAGTACTCTCTTTTCCTTGTTAAGTTAAAAAACTTTATTTCGTATTTCCTTAAGCGATTTATTACACAAATGGTGGGATTCGAACCCACGACCCCACCCGCTCGGCGGTCGGGTTCGCTAGCCACCGGATAGAGAAGCAATGAAAACTTGTAACCCGCCGCGCCGCGCGTCGCCGGCTAATTCCAAGGGCAAGTTTTCTATCAGAACAACCACAATATAAATTACCCGTCTATGGTAATGTTGTCGTATAATATGTGCAATAAATCTTTCACAATGCGACTCAACCGTGAGGCAAACTCACCGCAAACTGTTTCGAAACGAGTATCATCTATTGCCGTATAACCGTGACATTAAAAAAATACATTAATCTAGATCGCAGCTACAGAAGGCGACGTCGGCCGCGCGGCGCGCTGCTCTAAAACATCTCAACGATGATCGCCGCCGACATCGAGATACCTCTCCGGCCGGGGCCCGGGCTCGCTCCGCCCGCGAAAGTTCAATGACGGCGCAGTCTCACTCCGCTCTCCGGCGGCCGCAGAATTGGGCTGCCGATGAAGAGCGACAGCCGCGACACTAATGAACGCAACGAGGGAGCCGCGTGGCCGCAACCGGGGCAGTCCGCGGTCCCGTCTCCGGCCATTCGGTACGAGCTATCGAAACGCTCGCAGCGCAAGCGCGTCGCGGGTTAATATCAGTTTTCGTTCCATGCCATGGCTCAATAATAATGCTTGTAATATTATAATTGTCGATATAGTATTTCATATCGCCTTTCGATATTTTAAACCGAAATCCTGAGTTTAACGTACATTGAACGCTTTCAGGCGGCCGCGGACGTCCTTCGACGGGCGACAGCTAACGATTCAAAGATCATTTTATATGACACACGTTTACGGAAACGCATAAAAATGAATTTGTTTGATAACAAAGCTATCGTTACATAATATAAAACGAAGTCGCTTTCCGCCGCATGTCCCTATGTGATACGCTTAGATCTTTAAAATTACGCGACGGCTTTTGATGCGGTTCGTTTTAATAAACGGAGTGATTCGAGAGGAAGGTTTATATGTATAATAACATACATTATATAGTAGAGAAATTCTATTATTATTTAAATGGCGGAACGACGTTTGCGGGTCAGCTAGTAATAAATAAATTGCATTATCTGGCAATTATATCGATGTCGATACAAGATGTGCTGAATTGCCGGTACAGGATTGACAGCTCCCATGGTGTCGAGCGGCCCGCCCGCGGCAATCTTCCAATCGGCGTTGCTCTCAATTGGATAATGCCGGCCGCTGTCCGCGCAGCCTTCCGTGTGAAAGCGGAGGACGCGCCGGCACCCGGCCGCCGCATCCCGGGATGCTGAGCGTGTTTGACGCGTTCACGGCGTTCTCGATTGGGACGCGATGGCCCCGCTTGGGCAAACGCCGGGACTGGATCTAAACACGGTTCACATTTCACACTCCAATCCTATCCCGGAAAGGTCAATAGAGTAGCACACGTTCTTCATGTGGAGAAATGTATTTATCGTAGTTTCACGGTCAACCGACTAAGTCGGGGAACGCTTATGTACGTACGTATGTATGTATGTTATGTATAACGCGTATGTACTTTGCTGGTATACAATCGGACAGCACGACGATCGTACGGTATTACTAACGAACGAACGTCATAAGGATATCATTGTTACAACCCCGCCGCCATATTGAGTTCAACAATATGACGACAGTGACTATTCAATAACGCGCTAAGCGATGTGACATCGTACATGTAGTAATACAATTAATTTATTACTATTATTACAATAGTTTGCATCGTAAGGGCCGTGGCAATCGAATCAATTTTTTCATTGTACGGCGGATGCGCAATTAGCTAGCCGTCCCCAGTGTCGGACCTCGATGCTAGTAGATTTTATTTCAATACATTATTCAAATAATAAACGATTCTCATGGAGGGTTGCACGCGTGTATTGTATATGTTTATCTCTCTCCCTCTCTTTCTCTCTCCTCTATTTCGATTGTGATACAATGTCTATTTTCAAAAAGCCGACTGAAAATTTTAATCGTTGTCTTTGGATTTATTAAAGCTTACCGCCGCTATTGACCACATTATGAAGTAATTATCCGAACAGATAGTTAATTACTTATTTAAACGTTATAATACTCAATCGATGTCTAAAAAATTGGGTAAGTAGTTTAGAAGAATGTATTTTATCTCTTACAAACCTTGTTTCAGCCGAGAAGTGCATTGAAAAGTAGTTGATATAACATAATCGAGTAACAATAATAATAATAATAATAATAATAAGGTGAAACGTATGACACTCGTTCGGTTCTACTTTCGTTACTGTCCGAAGATAAAGATCACGCTTGAGTACCGTAAAATTGTTAATTTTGCTCGACAAAGATTTATTAAGAAAACAACATTGTAACATCTGTACATCGCCGGTAAACAAACGGTCATCGTTCAAAGCAAACCTGGCTCGTTCGTGACGACGTTTCACAAAGTGTATTTCGAGTAATTCTTTATTTTAAGTCTTCATAAATAACAAATCAGCGCAAAGCAATCAAATTGAAAATTATTCCCAAGCGGCGACCATGTTGTTGGACGAAATGTCGATAGGAGTACCCAGTGTCGGCCACCGGCCGGCCGGGGGGCGCCGCGGAGGCTACCCTCCTCTGTGCCGCTGGAGTGCCACGACCGCGGGCTGCTCCCTCTCTTACGAAAACATCAAACCAACAGCTCGATGCCAACTACGAAGCTTATTATGACACAAGTTCTCGCCCGCAGCTTCTGTCTTGCGGCAAAACGTAGTAGAATTTAAATCACAAAATGCATTACGATTGCTAATATACGAGTATTATGTAATGATCGAATATATTTTTTGTTAAATTTTCGTAATAAACAAATGAGCATAATATTTAATGTATATTGTAACGATGCATGGGTTTTTTTTTCATACGACAACGGTGCAACGTTTTTCGTGCAAAAAATCCGATGTTTCTGCTTACATTTTTACGGAAGCGAGGCAAACATTCTGCGGGCGGCGGGCGGTGGGCGGCGGGCCCCGGCCGTCCGTTGACCCAATAATAACTTAAAAAATTAATTCGGACAAAGCTAGCGGTTCTGGCGCCACCGTGAACGATCGGAAAGAGAGAACGCGCTTCCGAGCGATTTTTTACGATTTTGCAATCGGCACGTCGCTTGCGGTTTCGGTTTTTGTCGGGCGCCGCGTTTTTACAGCGCATCGAAGGAAAGCCGCACGAGAGCGAGCGCTTTTTGCCGCTCGGCTCGGGACGGCCATGTGCGGCCGCAGCGCGTCAATAACAGGGGATTTCATTAAAAAGCTTTGTTAAGCTGAACAATCCATTTTACTAAAGAAAATATCTCAGTGCACATTTTCATGACACTTTTGTGAGCACGTTTTAATTAGGTTTAGATTGTCGACGTTCAAAATGAGTTTTTTTACCATATTTGGAAACTTTTTTTTTATGTTAGAGTAGTGAACGAGCTGGCAGCAGTCACGAGAGGCCGCTGCCGCCCATGGACATCTGCTACGGACCTGTCGTAGTGTGAATTCAGGTAATAGGTGTTAATAAAAAGTAGTTGGTGAGTATTCGTTAGTAATAGGACTGCAGGAATGGGACTGTTAGTAATATTAGTCCAGTAAGTGTTTGTTAGTGTAACTGCAGTTAATATTCGTTAGTATCTGCCCTATCAGAGGTCCGTCGCAGATGGGTCACTACTCTTGAGGACTGAGATGGTTGCCTCCGGTATACGCCTGGACCGGCAACCGCACCCTTCAAACCGAAACACAAATTGTAAAAACAATTGCTTCACGGTAGAAAGGTGGTGGTGGTGCTGGTGGCGGTGGTACTTCCAAGGGCGAACCGTATACAGGTTCTACCTCCTCCTCTAAACTAATTTCTAATTTGTTAATCAACACTATACTACTACTACTACAACTTAACACCTATCGTGAGTTAAGTGTACGAGTATACCGGAAACTTTGACACTGGCTTTAGACCCTGGTGACTTTACAGCTTTATTAAGATGCCTGTTGTTTGTTACTTCGCAGTTAGCACAAACCTCGTCGTTCGCCAACGGAGAGCGGTAACGGACCAGGGGAAAGAATTTGGAAGCGCCCGTCCGAGACCGTTCACTCAGAAAAACGCAAACGATTGAACAATCATTAATTTCATATTTTCATTGGTACATTCCATGACATGAATATAATAAATCTATTATACTCGCCGCTATCCGTCAAAAATTATTCAGAAGAAAATATGGCGGCCAGGCGTATTAGCCAAGAGTCGAGCACGATTTGGTTTCAAATATTTGTATAATCGTTTGCCTAATGAGTGGCATGTTCCGCTCAAATATTAGCCGAGACGACAAACTACGTACGTGGTCTCGTAAGCCATCTCTACGTATCTGTATTAAAGCTATGCAATATAAATTAGAGATTGTACAGAAAAATACGTGCACCGTAATGACCAAATACAATGGTCGAACGGGATATTCGAAACATTCTTATATCTTTCCATTTAATATACTTTTATTCGAAACCAATAGCTTGTCATACATTGAAGGTGCTCCAAAACTATACTGTCAATACCGTAAATGTGATTTCAGTATATTATGTTGAAGCTACAAGCGACCAGCGCCGCGTGAGGCGCAGCCCCGTGTCACGTCCGAATGCCATTGTATTGACTCGGCGTGGTTTCGCCTCTCCGACCGGAGAGCTCATCGGACAAATATTTATTAAAATTTATTCCAAATTGGACGTTATTGAGAATTTGTGCATTAATTAATTTATAATCGACCCGTTACCACCGCCGACCGGGTTTTATGGTCGTAATGAAAAAGTTGGTTTTATTAAGATTTGATGGGAACCAGTGAAGAAGTCAGTCATTAAGACGGTGAGTTCCATATTAATTACCATATTTGAAATACAATAACAATATTTTTTGTGTTCTATTGTTACATATCATGAATATTACTATGTTTTTTATTCTTAAGCTAATTCCTGCGCTAACATTGGAATCGACGGAATCGCATCTCAATTAGGATGTCAACTAAACTCATAACTAGAACATAATGAAATACCCATAAATATTATTGACGGTGCTGACGGGTATGGGGTTACCGCGATGGGTCACGATGGTGCTGATTTGGACGCGTTTAAAACGAGGTACAAGGTCTTTTCGTGATCTATGGACTGAGTGATACCTTAAAAATAAACTACAACAGAGCTTCGAACTCCAAGCGCCACTAGTCACGCCACGTAACAAGCTTGTTTCCTTGGCGCGGTACAACAACTTCCATGGGTTTTTTCGCACTGCAATCCCCAGCGCTCTCATCTTTCCGTGTACCAATCTGTCCTCTGTCTCCCTAATCAACCGTAAGAGGGGCAGAGCAAACCCTAGTGCGAAAAAAATATAATTACACTTTATTATTAGTATGTTTGAATTAATTATTTCATGTATACTAATATTACCACTATAAAACTGTTGATATAAGAAATCTATTATTCATATATTAACGTATTCTTCCTGCATGGGTTATTACTGCATTACCTCATCCATTGTGCGCGACTTATGAAAACAAAGACATCGAGCTGCGTCTCACTAGACGATAATTAATAATGCTATTTGAATATTACACATATTTCCGTACTTAACACGGTTAAGGTAAGTGAACCGTGTGAAGTTTGATACAATGAACTTCGAAGCTCACGCAGTTAGCGTGCCATGAAGATAGTATCACATTCTTAAATAGTACATGAATTTTGACTAATCTTAATATCTACGGAGGGCCTATGACACGTATCACGGGAAAGTCGAAGAGCCGCATCACGAGAACGGTCAAGATTAGAGCGTCAAGCAACGTCTCGTTGGAATATCAATTGTGAAGTCAGCTGAAGATTACATCGAATTGAACGCAACGACCTTCAGTGACAGCATTCGTGATTGTCTTCTTCGATCATACACGCACACACACACACACACGCACACAAACACACACACACACACGCACACATACAAAATGTTCCAGTACTGGAATAGTGTTAGCTGTACGTACTTGCAGTCCTGTTGCTAATTATAAAGTCTCTTATTGACAATTAATACAACTGTCCCGTTGTTGTACTAACAATTCGATACCTCTTTTAGTGACGAGGTGAAAGTTCGATAAGTACGGCCTCGGTAACACACCGGGCTACGTGGCAATTTTATCCATTATTCATACGGAAAGCACCGGCGTCCTTCCCGGGGTCACCGGCGGAACGGTTCGAGCTCGCACTCCCCCCCCCCCCCCCCCCCCCCCCCCCAACCAACTTCCGCCCCTTTTCCCCC
>DWUN01005018.1:0-10183 GCA_018249975.1 Passova gellias | reverse complement strand
AAAATCCGTTGCGTAGTTTTAAAGATTTAAGGGAACAAGGGGACATGACAGACAATGACAGAGAAAGCGACTTTGTTATATACTATGTAATGAAGATTTAGTTTTTATACATTGTTATATTTCAACGTTATGGAACCCTTTTGGATGGAACTTCATCTGCTCCTTCGTTAACAATAATAAAATTAAAATATGTTTAAGGTTTATTTAAAAAAAAGGTCCGCATTATTTTGGAATGGACTTTTTATCATGTATCATTTATACATTTAATTATATGTATGTACACAATATATAAGTATAGAATGATTGACACAGTTTGAGACATTAAAAGTAAAACGTTTAGCTCCCGTATGAATTTCTTAATTATTACAATATAATTCTTTTTCTCTGACTAATATAATAACAAAAGTGTCATCCTATGTTCAATTGTTAAAACATCCGCCTACTTTTATAATCGTGAATAAGAAATACATGAACACAGAAACAGATATGCGCAATCCTTGACTGCGTAATTTTTAACCGACCTATCAAGTACTATTACTATTTTGTCGTTCTCATTAATGTGCTACAATATTATCTATGTATGCTATGCTATGTATGCTAATTGTAATTAGTATGCTTGAGTGGTTTTTTTCTAATTTAACTGTAAATAAATCGTTATAAAGTCGCACAAAGACAGCTACTTGAAATTCTATATCGGTGATCAATTTAAGCGCGCATATGGCTCCTATAATAATTCAACTTTGATTCCCATATATTATCTGTTATACGTTACGATAATTGGAATAAGCAGAAAGCACTGATGCTTTGGTAATATTTACTGTAGGTAATCGTCATTATATTATTATTTTTTAACAATTCTATTTTACAAACATTGTATTAAGCAAAAAGCCTGGGTCATTCAAAATTAATGAGTAAATAATTTATTTTATTTTATTCAATATGTTATTTTATTAATTATAAAATAATACCTTTGCGACAGAGTCCTTCGTTCCCGTGGGAACATGCGCCAGCACGCGGGACAAAGTTCATTGATTTATATTATTTTTTATAATATGCAAATAAATTATAGTATCCGCCACATATATACAATTTAATCAAAATCGTTGGAGACATTATAAAATCGAATATATGTGGACATAACCTTAATATTGCAACTGTGTACTGTGGTGCCATTTGTTGTTACGTAGTTGCTAATTGTACCATCTGAATATTTATAACAATACATACAATTACCCCACCAGGCTATTTAGACTACACGGAATTGATTATACAAGCAAGTAAACTAACTAATCTAAGTAACTTGGAGCTCTAAGTAATCAAGTGTGTTACATTTTTTTTACTGGAATAAATGGACTGTATATTGAGTATTAATTTCTTAGTGTTTATATTTAGTAAGTAAGTGGTATACGATATCTTTTGACTTATTGAAAGATGTCGCGACATGCAACATTTATAACACGATGTCTTATTATATTGTAGGTGTAATCGGGCTTTATTATCATATTTTTTAAAACTGTGTTAATATTAAAAGGAATTACCAAAATGGCTTTCGTTTTCATTCAAACACTGTATTATTTTTATATTAATTTAATATCATAAATATAAAGTTACATGTTTTGTCCAACAACATACAAATTCATGTACCACAAACATTTGTATTCATCACAGCCCCATTTTACTTTTGTATATAAATTATCACCTGAAACAAATCGTACATGTGTTACACCGTGTTTTTGAGTTGCCTACAAAATGCCTATTTGTCTTCACGTGTCCGTACAAAACACGCGTATATATCATGGGCGCCGGCAACAGCGTGCAAGAGCAGCGCTGGCACCCCTGACATGGAATTTACGTTTATAAATATTGATATTTTTTTTGTGAACCATATTTTGGTGCCCATGACAGATATTGCATTTACGTACGAACGTATACAAAATTCATACAAATACACCATATTGTCGTACAGAATATGTAGACTAATAGAAACAATCGTGGTGCTACATGTTTATGTTGTCTATACAAAATGTGCCGATGCATACAGATATATAAAGCGAAACAGCTGTGTACAGTTTCTAATTCAAGTGTTAATCGGTCCTTGAGGCGTCATGAACGTCACGGAAGTTATGCGTTTCATAAACTCAGGTTATTCTATTCCCGCTCGCAAGTATTGAGATATGACAAATATTTTCAAACGTACCTCTTAAATTATTCGTGTAAACGCCTCGGTAACGTCTCCGCGGACGTGCGCGAGAATTCTTGTTGCATCTTGTTCTGCGCGCTCTCCATCAAGGTTGCAATGTCGTCCTTGTGCACGCTATCGGTCTCGATCAACGGTAATATCGTTATGATGATCTCACCTGAAAGTATCACAAAACAATGATACAACTGCAGCTGGCACAGTGACTTACAAATTTGGCCAATTTACTTTTAATTGCAGACTCTTAATAATGGTTAAAATTGTATGAGATATCGATCATACATTGATGCAATGAAAAATTTCTATATATACAAGTAATTGACTTGAACCATGTCTGCTAGTATTAAATAATTTTTATACATTATTTAGGAGATAAAGGAGCTACTATCGCTTCCTACTGTATAGGCTTCTGCATTGCAAACACAAAAATGCTTTTACCGATTTTCATTGTTATACTTTTTAATAAAAATAACACAACTTGATACTGAAACAATTCATTAACGAATACTATATTTTACATTGTTTCCTAGCAAAGATCTTAGTATATGTAAAATAAACGATTTAGATATAGCAAGGCGCTAAAATAACTTATCGTGTTATTTGATATAAAAACCTATTGCCCTATACAATGCAAGGCAATTCATAAAACGTATTATTACAAATATATATTGTCTACATTACCTTGCGAGTCAACAGAAGAATATGTAGTAAAATGTTTTCCTTTAATTAATTAACATTAATCACTTAGTTTATTCGTGTTTCTAATTGTATTTCATCTTAGGGTTACATAGACATGCCTATAATTATGATATAATCTGCTGACAAATGCTTTGATAATTCTAAATAGTACGTAGAGCGTATTTGAAATCATAACATATTTTCAATCACTTTAATAGAGATAAATGGTAATTTAAAGCAATATTCGTTGCTATGTCACCTAAAATGTCTTTGAACAATCACAAGGAAGCAGTTCTCGTGTTCCTGCCGCTGAAGATACAACGCAGAGATAAGATGACGTATAACATGATCGTTAGAATATTATCATACATGTATATCACGAAGTATCCATACAGAAAAGCTAGCTTGTTTTTAATTTCAACACAAGCTATAAAATGACAATCCCAATCAAATGACCTCAAATGGTGTTGGTATTATCATGTTAGACGAACTTACATCCGGTCATATCACTTAATCAAATTCATATTTTTATATAATTTGCATTATGTGTACACATGTCATATTAAATCATGCTGTTTATAAACGATAAGCGAGCGACAAGTATTAGGCATTATACTCCAATAAATACTGCAAACGATAAAATCGTAACTTCTTAAAATTCGTATCTTCAAAGCCCCTAAAGCATTGGCCACGTTGGTGCGACAGCGGGCAGCGGAAGCGACTTGCGAAGGCGGCAGTAGTAAAGAACGACACTTCATGTGCCCTTGTGGAGTCGCATCGCGTCATCCGTGATTATTAGTGAACCGACTATAATGGGTATAAAAATTGACCCTTTAGTATTTATACGGAAGTACTTTTTTCGCGGGATACAATGCAAATTAAAATGGGAATTCCAAATTTAAACAAAACCAGGCATCAACTTGGTTAATATAGTAGACTACAATAAATAAAATAAATATTTACATATTCTTTTTTATAATTATCAGTAGGTAATAAAATTCTCTGTATTTACATTTCGCATTTCAAAATCGCTCGAAAGAATGAATACAATTTAATAAACAATCTAGACGCGCGAACACAAAGTCCGCCGCTGGTCGCGACTGCCCGATGTGCTCGCCATACGGCTCTTACTATTAATTTTCCCGCTAATCGGAGACGCAAGACGCTTTCCGCCAGCGTGGCTTAGAACTAAATGTTCCAATCGCCCTTCGAATGTAGTAATTCTAATATCCATTGCACAAGTATATTGGGAAATCGTGCACGAGTGATATGATAACACAGGTGCTATAGAGGTTCTTGTCAAATGATCGTGCAATCGGTCTGTTTTAAAGATAAATTTAATAATCATATTTGGTCTAGTAGTGAGTAATAGGCTTATAGATTTACCGATTATTATGTCATCATGTATGTCTATGAATACAATACAATACAATACAATTTAATATCAAATTCAATGAGTTTACGAAACGAATATTTTATTAATTTATTTATCTACATAAATACCGTATTAGAGCTGTTAATATGTAAATAATTATGAACAAATCGTTTTCAATTTTTTTTTACATATTAACAGTTTGGTTTTTTTGTGTAACTAGCAATAAATTACTTTTATTCATTTTTATATAAATTCAAACGCAAATGCCACAATGACGACAGCGTGTTAAAACTACACGTGCCTTATATCTTATCTCCTCGCTTAGTTATTATAGAAATTCATGTACAAATAAATTCGTTTAATCATATTATATTACTATCAAAAAATACTGACTGCAACCCTTTTTTATGTCCCGGTTTAGAGCAGGGATTTTCAGTTAGTAGTGAAGATTTTAATTAAGAAGTTATATTAGGAATATTTATATTAAGTATTTAATAATTACAAAACCATACCGAAACTACGCAACAGCGGTAAGGACAGTAGATTTACTGCTTATTATCATTTAAATTATCTTACACTTTTTGTTAATAGTGTGTACCTAAATAATTATGATAATTCATTTATACCTGTTTCTGTATAAAATAAACACGCTAGATAGTCACGGACAGTAGACGGTCTTAGGTACAAAAATATTACCAACTATGCTTATCAAGGATTATGCAAATATTAACTAATATTTTTTTTAAATCGACTTGTACATGTTTAAGCATAAGTCTATGGTTTGCTTTTTTTTTTTTTTTACCTTATGAGATTAGTGAACGAGCAAGCAGCAGTCACGTGTGGCCACTGCCGCCCATGGACATCTGCAACGAACCTCTTACAGGGCTGTAGGGATGAGACTGTTAGTGTGAATTCAGTTAATAATTTGATAATTGATAATTGCAGTTTGATTTCATTGTAATGCTCATAAGAATATATTTTGACTCATATAAAAAATATTAAACCTATAACCCGATCATCTATGTACCACGACGACTGGGACTGGTACTTGCTTTATACTAGACATACAAACAGTTACATATCGTGTAATTATATTATACTGTGTATTTACATACATACATTCTGAGCACAACAATGCATAGACAGTATCAGTACCTACTGAGTAATATTCACCTCATTTAATACAACCTCTATGCATATTTAAAATACATATTTTTCTTTTTACCTGGCCAATGGAATTTTGGAAAAAAGTGATTAAAATTGACACTTGAGAGATATTAAGTTGTTTCGCAATTATTTTGCCTCTGATTTTTAAATAGCGCATTTATATATCTTTAAAAATGTTAGGGAGAAACTTATTTAATCTATTGAATAAACGTGCACACCCTAAGTTTTGTGTGCCAAAGAGGAAGTGGGCACAAGTGGGTATGGTGATATCGACTCCGCCCAGAGTGTCTTGTTCGTATGTGGTAAGATAATCTAAAATCTATTCTTATATTTTGCAATCAATTTTACTAGACATTTATTATAACAATTTATTGCATGATTTTTTTTCCAGGAGAAACTGGGTCATGCATTCTTTATGATCATTGTTTGGTTCAGCCCTTTGTTTTATTTACTGACCCAAGTAAAAGTTTGGCGCCGAGAATATATTCAAGACCAATAATAAAATTACTCTATGCATCTTCTAGATCCACATTTGAAGCTATGAACTTTAAGTTATGATATAATAAAAAGTTTATTTGAATGCTTGTTTTTCTTATGTATTTCAATTGATAGATGGAGTATTAGGGTGATGTGTAATATGAAAATAACAACTAGATAAACGAAAATAGCCACAATAGTTTTTGTTAAGGTGAAAGTAGTTTGAAAAATTTAATAATTTCAAAATTTGGCCTTACGAACTCAAAAGTCGTGAATTTGTGTATACTTTTATCTTATGAGTGAATGTCACATTTGGAAAAGCTAGAACCGGTGTTGAAACATCACTTGTCAAGATTGTCAATTGTCAAGCTCGCCTTGTTTTGTTTATATTACGTTTATAGGTTGAAATTAATGAAAATATAACAATGAAAGAATCTAAACAAAGCTTAGCAGAGTTACGGAGTTACTTTGCAACACATAATGTAGTACGAGAGTACATAGCGCACACGTCAAAAGTACACTCCGTTGGGTGGTCGTGCGATGGTCGGAGGCTTGCGTCGGGCTCCTTCGACAAAAGCGTAGCTATTTTCAGCTTGGAGAGGAACAGATTGGTAGGGGAGATTTCTATTCACATTGGTACTGTTTAAAGAATTTGTATTATGTGTATAATGTATGAAAATTGCTACGCAGGCATAGAATAGGGGTTATGTTGTCAAATGTATCGTTTTGAACATATTTTGGCTTAACGCTCGAGAATAATAGCTGCGGGAGAGTGTATCTTAGTTTTTGGATTGTTTTTTAAACTTTATTTGTTGTCTCACGGTGTAAAACACATATTACGATAGGTAATACAAATAAAACATAACCCTTGTCCTAGTTGTAAGGCTCATTGCTTAAGGTTGAGGTAATTGCAGGTTCAAGATTTTGTATTTCGAGGACACACGGGCTCGGTCGATCAACTCTGCTGGCACGCGTCTCACCCGGATCTCCTCAGCACAGCAAGCGGTGACAAATCAGTTAGAATATGGGATGTTAGGTGAAATAAAATACAATTTATTATTCAAATTTGCTTGCAGTAATAATTCTGTGAAATCTTTAACCCATATATGTGCCAAAAAAACATTTTTTTAAATAATAAATCATCAATTATTGGTTCATGAATGTATAATAGTCGTAATAATCTGCAGAACTCACAAATGCGCAGCGACCATATCAACCAAAGGCGAGAACATCAACATCGCGTGGTCGCCGAGCGGCGCCACCATCGCGGTCGGCAACAAGGAGGACCTGGTCTCCTTCATAGACGCGCGCACTTACAAAGTGGTAATCGATATAATGACAAACAGACAATCAACATTAGGGCCCATCTACAAATTACATTACATGAATTTCATGATTTTTTGTCCCTTCGCACGTATTTGTCACATCTGGTCACATTTGCGAGTCACCCCCACCTAGTGTGATGATTTGGAAATTTGTGAAATTAAAACAGCAGTGTTTCAAAATGATTATTTTTTCCATTTAAATTCTTCTTTACATAGTATAAAACAAAGTCACTTTTCGTTGTATGTCCCTTTATATGCTTAGATGTCTAAATGTTCGCAACGGATTTTGATGCGGTTTGTTTTAATAGAGTGATTCAAGAGGAAGGTATATAGGTATAATAACATACATTATATAGTAGAGAAATACTGTTATAATTTATAGGGCAGAACTTTTGTCGGGTCAGCTAGTTATTAATAAAAATATATTTTAATACTTAGACATAACATATTCTATTATGAAAAAATGTGATTTCACAAGATTTGGGAGCCCGTCCCCATCCCTTGTCATACAATGTCACACATGTTATACATACAAGTTGCGTATGATTGGTTTGCAGGCCGTCGAGGAGCAGTTCAACTTTGAAGTGAACGAAATATCATGGAACAACACCTCTGATCTGTTCTACCTCACGAACGGACTGGGCTGCGTACACGTACTCACGTGAGTTACTGCACAGAGTGAGATAGAGAATGAGCCTTCAGTAAGATTTGTGCCGTTTCGCTGCTTAGTGAGACAGAACACCATTTTTATTGTACTTCTAAGGGTGGATCTAAAAAATGGTTTTCACAAACACCATAAAACCAATTGTTTGCAGAATGTTTAGTTCCTCCAGCTTTTTTCTTAGTGTCCATTGCACCAAAGCCGATGAAAACCCCGGACGTGCTATATGAAAATTTTGAAAACTGGTTGTTGGTTGTTGTGCAGTTACCCCGGCCTGGAGCTGCAGACGGTGCTGAAGGCGCACCCCGGCACGTGCATCTGCATCGAGCACGACCCCAGCGGCCGCTACTTCGCCACCGGCTCGGCCGACGCGCTCGTCTCCCTCTGGGACGTGGAAGAGCTTGCCTGCCTGAGGGTCTTCTCGAGGTGACGCTTCAATACATCACAACACTCTCGCCTCAACCGAGCTGCGCTGAAGCACTGTGCTGGAATATGGTCTAGGTTTCCCGAGTTTGCCGGACGCACTTGCCCAACTGTGGGACGTTGGCAAGGATTGGGAGTTGATTCAAACATAGTGCATCATTAAAGACCATAGTGGTGATGATATAGAACCTACAGAAATTTTACTGGAGCCTTAAGGCCTTAAGGATGATGTGGGTAGAGGTGTGGTGTATGATTTGGAATTATGAAGTATGCTATTACAGGTTGGAGTGGCCGGTGCGAACACTGTCCTTCAGTCACGACGGCAGGCTATTGGCGTCCGCCAGCGAGGACCACATCATAGACATCGGCGATACGGAAACAGGTATGAACGGTACGGTGCAAATATAAGAGCAACGCGGAGAATCTAATGTTTTTTTTTTATTGAGCGATAGCCTTGCGTTTGACTGCGAACTCACCTGGTGCTAAGCGAGGTGCAGTCTAAGTGTAGCACTCGTGCCTAGAGAGTACCTTTTCACTCTTGTTTTAAATGACCCCAGATTGTAATCGTCATGTGTATGTAAATTGATCCCAGGCGAGAACGTGGCGGAGATCCCGGTGGCGGCGGCCACGTTCACGGTGGCGTGGCACCCCTCGCGGCCGCTGCTGGCGTTCGCGTGCGAGGACAAGGAGCCGCCCGAGCGCAAGCGGGACGCCGGCAACCTCAAGCTGTGGGGCCTGCCGCCCAGCTGAGAGCGCCGCGCCGGAGACGGAGGGGAGAGGGAGAAGGCTGACGCAACGAGGGCATCGGCGACTCCTCGGATGCTGCAAATGTCCATAGCTGGGCCGTCTCCCTGATAGATAGGTTTAAATTTAAAATAAAAGAAGCACTGCGTCTGGCAATTTCTTCAATTCATCGGATGAGCATGCATTGGGCAAGAGGGAGGCGGACGGCAGTGATGGCATTGCTCGGGAGTCTTTAATTGGGGTTAAAGATAATATATTCTCATAAAGAACAATGTTCACTTATAATGAGACTTAAAATTAGTAACGTAATTGAACATAAATAGCAACATTTCTGCCTACAAAAAGCAATAAACAAAGAAAAGAAAATTTAAGAAAAAACAAAGAACAGTCAATTTAAGAACAATATACAAAATACCAAACAAATGACAATTTTAAAATTAGTAAACTTAATTTTAAACTTTAAACTTTTAAAATTTCAAACTTAAATTCATTGCCTGACGTTTGCATTTGGTATTTGTGCGTTTCAACCCGGCCTGTGTTAGCGGGCGCGCGGTACTGAACTATGTCTAGTGAATAAGGATGCATGATATTACTGTAGGAAGTGTAAAAAACGAATTTAAAACCATAGCAATAAACCGCACTTGTAAATAGATAGGTTTAAGGAACCCTTGAAATAGAATAGGTTTCAGTAATAAAATGCTGTTTAATTTTTTTACAAATTGTGTATTTTAATTGAGTATAAAAAACCAATTTACCATTGATTCGATGCTTAACATAAAAATGTGCAAATTACAAGTCTGTATGTCTTCTCATGAAATCTTCAAGTACTTGCTCTAGGAGAGTGTTTGATGTCACAATCCACCACACTTCAGTCGGCTTACATAATATAGAAAATATAGTCATCACTGCCTCGTTGGTCGTGCGGTTGCTAGCGCGACTGCCGATCGGGAGTCCTGGGTTCAAATCCCGGGTAGGGTACTGCTGGATTTTTCTAATTTATAATTTCTAGTAGTGACTCAGAGTATGGATGTGTGCCCGGTGCATGGCAATGGGCTCACTACCTATTCCATTGTGGGACTTAAACGTAACTGGTGAAATGTGGGGGTGTACTACACTCCTCTGTCTACCCCTTCGGG
>DWUN01005017.1:0-10183 GCA_018249975.1 Passova gellias | reverse complement strand
ACTCTGAGTCACTACTAGAAATTCTAAATTAGAAAAATCCAGCAGTACCCAACCCGGGATTTGAACCCAGGACCTCCTGATCGGCAGTCGCGCTAGCAACCGCACGACCAACGAGGCAGTCTAGTGGTTTGAAATCGAGCGTTTTATAATTAAAGTTTCAATATCACTCGCTATAACGATAAAGGAAAACATCGTGAGGAAACCTGCACACCTTGGGGATGTTATTGTATAGTATATAATATTTTCAGAGGTGTTTGAATTCTACCAAACCGCGCATGGCCAGCGTGATGAACTATTACCCGGTCCAGCAGTGGACCAATAAAAAGAGTGAAAAAAATTAAAAATACATGGAGAAGCCTGTGCCAAGAATGAATTGAATTCAAATTTGTCAATAGTAATTAAGTGATGACAGCGTAATATTTGAAGCCCTAACCGGTTCAAACTCCCGTTGCAGCCGCGACAGCAAGCGCCAGTGCAGCAGCAGTCGCAGCCGCAGATGCACCAGAAAGCGCTGCAGCAGCTGATGGCCACGCTGCGCTCCCCCACCAGCCACAACCAGCAGCAGGAAATATTGCATATACTCAAATCGAATCCCCCACTCATGGCAGCATTTATCAAACAGAGAGCACAGGTCTGTGTTTCCAAAACTTTTAGGAGCATTTGCATCGTATAATGACGAGATATATTGTATGTTATGTGCAAAGTGTTCGTACGTAACTATTGGTAACGAAACCGTCGCCTCCTGTAACGGGGGCGTTACTTTATGCTTATTCAATAAAACAAAGTCTCTCGTCACCAGCATATAATAAAAACGAAATAAAACTGTTGCTTTCTGAAATATAGAGTTTTAATAGTTGTCATGAATTTGGTTTATCTAATATCTCTATCGAACGCTTTTCAAGGGTTCCTTCCTTTTTTACATTCACTATATAGCTAAATAACTCTCTATCCAGAACGCCCAAAACCAGCAACAGGCGGCCGGCGGCGTCGGGCCCGTGGGGAACGTGGGTGTGGGCAACGTCGGCGTCGGGGGAGTGGGCAACGTCAACGTCGGCCTGGCCGGCGGCGTGCCGCAGCAGCCGCAGCAGTTACAGCACATGATGCAACCGCAGCAGCAGCAGAGGTTGCAGCAGATGCATCAAATGTTGCCGCAGCAGTCTCAGGTTGGCGCCATATTAATTTTATTAAAAGAGCTGAGGCTCCGGTGTGCATAATCGATTTTTTTCCCAAAGACCGCTTCTGTCATGTATTTCATTCAACTGTAATTTTTTTATTCTTAGTTTAAAATAAAAACCTGTTAAATGATTGCAAAGTAACGGTATTAAATGATATTTCAGGTCGGAGGCGTCTCCGGTGTAGGACCCGGTGGCGTCTCGGGCGTGGGGCTCGGCGGCGTAGGAGTGGGCGCCGGCGGCGGCGTCGGGGGCATGCCGCACGCCGCGCAGGCCGGGGGCTGGTTCAAGCAGGCGGGCCCCGCGGCCGGCGTGGGCGGCGTGGGAGGGGTGGGCGGCGTGAGCGTGGGCACGGTGGGCGGCGGCATGATGGGCATGCGAGCGCCGTACGCGGGCGCGGGCGGCGCGCCGCGGCTGGGCACGCGCTACTTCCCGGGCGGCGGCATGGGCGGCGTGCTGCAGCGCTCGCCGCCCGCCACGCCGTCGCCGCGGCCGCCCACGCCCTCGGAGCTGCTGCTGCTGCGGCAGTCGCCCGCGCCGCCCGCGCCGCTGCCGCCGCCCGAGGACCAGCTGTCGCAAATGACGCCCCAGGACCAGCTCACGAAGTTCGTGGAGCAGTTGTAGTGTACATAGCCGAGGCGCGGCGCGTCGTCGTGTATTATATAAGCTAAGGGCGGCGCGCGCTCCGTCCCCCGCCGCTCGTGTCCCCCCCCTGCACTATTTATTGTCGATGATATCGTTAGCGACGCGAAGGACGTAACTGAAGTATTACGGTGAACGAATCGAGCGCTCAATGTACAAAATGTAAATATAAGAAGAGTACATCCTGTCCGCTTCTGCGTAATGTAAGTTGTTTGTAGTGTAGGTACATTATGATACTTATTCTGTTTATTGTAATTAAATCATTTTATAATATAATTATGTGATCATTATAAACTGTTGTTTTTTTACCTGCCTGACCTCCCGAGTCTGTCGAGCGGCAGACCTTGTGACTGGTCGGTGCGATACGGTGACACTTCAACGCTACTTTAAGATCACGGTTCCACTACTACCGTTTGGAAATTATAAAACGCAAACGTAAGGATGCACGGATAAAGCCAAAGCCTCTGGAATACAGCTCGAGGGCTGACTTTTTGAAATAACTAGTTGGAGAATATAGACTGTTCAAATAATTTCTAATAGTTGCGACAGTCACATATTTGTTCAACATTCTGCACCCAACATTCACTGGCTTGAAAGAAAGAGTCATCGAAGAGCAACGAGCTAGGGTGGGTCGTAAGTGGCCAGTAAATAATATGGCCTAAAACCATCTCACTATGACAGGATACTCGGTCTAGCGGACCAACAAACTGGTCGAACAAAAGAAATAAAAAATATAATAATATAATAATTGGAACAGTGCCGCAAACAGCTATCTGATTCCAAAATTGGACAATTCTATGCCTGGATGGCTGATAATAGTACTTATATAGATATTTTTACTACCCTCAGCCACAGAACAAACTGTGTCCGACACAAACGCTGGTTTCTAACGTGAGTATGAAGAACTTAAAAAATCTAAAGCAGGTTTAGGTTAGGTGAGGTAGTTGGGTAAGAGCCGGTCAACGTGGAACGGTGCGGCAACGTGTCACGTTACGTTGCCGCGTCGTGCCCGTGTACGGTGCGGCAACGTCGCCGGGGATGGCGCCACGTGGCTCGACTCGATGCGCTCGCTCGCTCGGTTAATGCTTCTACACAACTAATCGCTAAGACAATCGCGGACGTCGTCCGCTCACACGGTAGACATTACAACAAAACAACGAAATAATATATCATGTTTAATTTACACAGTAAATGATAATATTTTTAGTATTAATTACAGCCTGCAACCTAGCGTTCTAGAGTATAGTTGTGCGGACGTTATTAGGAATCGAAAATATAAATCCGTTAATCAATTTCAGGGAAATATAAAATAAACCCAATCAATCGTGGAATAAAGAACAAATTCCTAATTTCTATCCACACGTGTCTCGCGTTTTTTACTTTATAGGAATTTATAGTGGTCAATAGAGTTTATTCTGTTACATTTCATACCGTTATTTGCGTCCGAAACGCTATCTACGGCGACTGTTTGTTTATAATTTGTTGCCTGGTGGAGTTATGATGTTTTTTCGCGAAAAAAGTAATCTGTGTCACATACCAGCTATTGGACTAGTAATGGGTTCCGTACTATTAGAGTTCACTAAAAGTGAGAAAAAAGATAGGCTATTTCTTATTGAAACTATATTTTCTATTTTGAAAAAGAAAATAAAATTTCCAGTACTTGTCTGGCAATGATCTATTTATTTATTTATTTATTCTTTATTACACCATGAAAAGTGGTATAAAAGGTGGACTTAATGCTAATAGCATTTTTTGCCAGTCTACCTTTGGGCCAAGCAGAAAACATAGTAGGCGGTAAATTAAAAAGAAAATAAAAAAAAGAACGCTGCTTATAAATAAAACGGGTAACTACCTTTATTACAAAAATAAAATTTTCTGTTGGAATTTGTGAAGTAGAAAGTTATAAAACTACCGAATTCGAAGCTATAAGAAGTTATCGAATTTTTGGAACTACGCTCTGCGAAGAGATTATTATCTACTTTTTAGAAATCTATGGACTAATATTATATACGTAGGTAATAGGAGGTATACCAAGCAGCCTGTGCATTCTCATTTATATTTTTAATAGTATTTTTCCACTTGGTTCTCGTTCAATACGATTATTGTATTTTCTTACTATGCAACACAAGAACCCACTGTTGCGCATGTCCGGTAAACACAATCAGAATTAAGTATTGGCATTTTCTGACGTCATATTGGGCAAGGACGTCTGGAGCTCCTGTGGGTTTCGTGTGCTCTACAAGGTACTGAGGTCGGTAAAATGTTATTTTAAGTGTTTAACTCAAATTATAACAGTCGTTTGCTTATTACGGTGTGAAATTATAGTGAATAAATTAAACGTGAAGTAATTTAGCGTGGCACACATACTCTCCGATATAAAGTTACTGGTATATAAGTACCTAAAGTTCATTCGTTTGTGAAAAAATAATCTGGAAACCTGTTGATAGACAAATAATATTAATAATCATGTTTGCAGCCCATTGAGGAGCCGAACCAGTCGTTAAACAGAAACCCAATGGATGGGCGGGACGCGTTCCTGGCGATGGCGCCTGATCGCCACGACCAGACATCCTCCACGCCGGACCAGCTCGAATACACTTGCAATAAGTGCAAATCGCACATTAAAGAGTACTATCATTGCAATTTGTGTGACCACATTTACCTATGCGTGCCTTGCTACAGCAAGTCTGGTCACCCGCATAAAATGATCAAAGTCGGTTTCGATCTCAACGTGACATCACCGCCGGGCATCATGAATAAGACTATTCGAGAAGAGCGTGACCGGCTCGCCCAACACACCATTTCGGTTTTGATGCATGCATGCCGGTGCAATGGAGTCAATTGCGGCAGGGCCTCGTGCGAGAAGATGAAGCGCGCGTTCAAGCACACAAAGACTTGCAAGCGTCACGCCACGGGCGAGTGCAACGTATGCAGGCAACTGGTCGCGCTGTGTTGCAAGCACGCAAAGACTTGCACAAACGCAAAATGCAAGGTACCGTTATGCAGTAGCATAAAATGGCAGATGGAACAGGAGCTACACGAGAAGGCTCAACTACTGATGCATCGGTTGGAGCAAAAGCGCATGGCGGTGATGGACGAATGCGGTTATCTGCTGAATGATGAAGAGTTTGAAGCGCGACGAGTACGTGTCGTGCACCCTGTGCCGCCACCTGCTGCTGCGCCCGGCCCACCGCCGCCCGGTCTCGAGCCCGTTCCACCGCTACCCGCCCTCGAGCCCGTTCCACTGCTGCCCGTTGCTGCGCCCGGTCCAGCGCAGCCCGCTCTCGCACCTGCCTCGCCGCAGCCCGCTCCTGCCTCACCGCAGCCCGCTCCTGCCTCACCGCAGCCCGCTCCTGCCTCACCGCAGCCCGCTCCTGCTTCACTACAGCCCGCTCCTGCCTCACCGCAGCCCGCTCCTGCCTCACCGCAGCCCGCTCCCGCGCCCGTCTCATCGCCGCCCGCTGAACCTACAGCGCACGCGTATGATCACGACGGGCACGAGTCACCGCATCAGGTATGTACGAATTGTAATATTTATTGTGTGATGATACGATATCACTATTACGCGACCTCACAATGTTTACCATGATATTGGCCAATACTGAACGTGAACATTGCCACGGATGGTATTCAAGGAACAATAATTAAAGACTAATTCCATTTTATTGAACTATTTACTTTGTATATTATCGTAAAGTAATTTTCACATTTGTCCCTTTTGCTATGTAGGTACAATAAGTAACTAATATTTTTATTGGCATATATATGATTGATTAGGTCGTTTTGCTCATTAATTAATGGGACTGCTGTATTGTTTCAATTATCTATATCTTTGTTTTGATTTAACTTCAACTTCGATTAACCCTATGAGATCCGAGACACGACTAATTTACCTATAGCCTAAAGTAGTATAAGTGGCTAATATCAGTGAGCTAGTTTAATGTAGTTATTAAATCATTTAATGTAGTTATTAAATCATTTAATGTAAGATAGCTTAATGATATCAATAATCTCTGTTTCCTCTGCTGTATTTAAGTAAAAAAAGGGTTAATATGAAATTTTCATGTGATAACAGGAGTAAATGGTTGCTGCCCTACAGGCGGGTGGCTGCGACGGACGGGCGCCGCGCCTCATCCCCTGCCCTCGCACTATTTATAGCCAACGACATCGTTAGCCACGCGACCTTAATTTGATATTACGGCGAGGGGTGAACCAATCGAGCGACCGACAAAGCGTAAATACTTCTACGCACATCGGCACAAATTGTGACCGTAAATGATAGATAGCTTAAAAAACAAACGTAGGCACTGCTTTTGAGAGAACATACAGTTAACTTAAAATTTGTTACGAATCATACAAAAATATTTCAAGTGTTACAAATGAATTTCAATACATGTTTTCAATTGAATTTCAAATAAAAATAACGCTAGTAGGGCGTGCATAGATTGATTTACCTCATCAATTAGCAGGGCGGGTTTATAAAGGATAATTGAGTTACTTTTATGAATAGCGCCGTAGGTTCTTATTAAAAAAAAAAATGATTTTTGTAATAAACTTTGTTTTAGTAGTCGAAGCTCACACAGCAGTTTCGCCCGATGTTGGACCCTTGAACGTATAGCGTATTAAATTATACCTTTCTATAGCACTAATTAAATTGTATTTTGTAATATTTGTGTGTAAGAAATTAAATTCTGTCAACTTCTCTGTAACGCACGTTGCGTAGTGTTAGTGGAACGTTATAATAATCACTCTATTTGCTGTTGTTGAATCATTAATTATTAAAAATTTTACGATCATTACAAATCATTGTTTTTGTGTGTGGCTTGCACATGTTTACGGGCAGGCCATGTTCACCTATAACATGATATATTCCCGTAAATTGATGACACTTCGCGCACCGATCCGTCGTAGTCTTCGCCTTTTTCTTCTTCACTTACATCGGCATTTCATGTACGCAACACATACATTCCGAGGTTATGTTTGCATACGAAAAGTGACTTTTTTTTATTTTTATCTACTTTAAAATTAGAATGTCAAAAAATACCCTCGGGCTGTCGGGATAATGAAACACACGCGTATGTAAAACACTATAATTAAAAACATGTGACAAATGTTAAAACAAACAGTTAGGTCGGTATACACCAATAATTAATTAACATCTTGCAGTGCCATATATTATATTAATCTGTCACGACAGAACCAGGACATTATTAGGTATAAGTAGGGAAATCTGTAACAAAGTTATTTTTAGTACATAATATTTAATAGAGGTTACGTTCAGCTTGCTACACTAGTACCAATACTTTGCGTAAAAATTAAATCAGTATTTATTTTTTACATTAGATTGTAATTAAATTATCTGCTGATCTTTTGCTGTTCATTTAACAACTTTAAACCTTTTGTGCTTATTGATATTAAGAAGCAATATTTTTATATGTATGTATATAAAGCTCCTGTCACAGTGTTTGTCATCGATGAACTCCAAAGCTACAGAACCGATCCTAATGAAAATTAGCATACATGTGTAAATTGGTCCAACTTAAGAGATAGCATAGTTTTTATCTGAAACATTTTTTATTCCAGTCAATATTTTTAATACGACAAAGTAAAGGTTTTTTCAAAATTCATCTTTTTAAAAATGGTGAATTGTTCAAATAGCATAGGATGGTCCGTGCATACATTGGTATTTTATAACTTTTTCAGGTATTCTTTTCGATTTGCCGAACTTTCTGGTACGTTGGCATGGCACGCTTTCAGTGTGGCAACAAAAAAAAGCGTTTACAATAATCCCGGGACACTTCTGGACATGTAATAAAATTTAATAAAATAAAAAAAAACAATAAGTAGACATTACATACAACAAAAGAACATAATAATTTATCATGTAAAAATATAGCGAGATACTCGAGGCAATCAATTGTGATTTCTTTTGCTTAAAATATAATTAGTTAAATTGCCTCAAATATCACTATGACGACCATAGACAATAGACCTACATGAAAATTCACACACCACAGAGAACAGGCCTTATTAAGATCCGCAATATTATTTGCTAAAAATATTAATCAATGTATTATGCGCGTTTACTTACATTGTACATATATTTTTGTATTTTTTTTTCTTTCAATTCGCAACACATACCTATCGTTATGACATGAACACCAGATATAAGAATTTAAGTACCGCATATATAGAGACATGAATGAACTTAATTGTGATGCAAGTTAATGTCAGGCAAGCTTACAAATATTCTTTCATAACAATCTCGGGTCTACATCCCACAAAGCGAGAGAGAAAAAGCCTAGGTAGATTAACGTTAACCGTGGTTTCTTTAAACAAAGAGATCCAATTGAATAATCAATCTTCTTTTTGGTGGATGCGGAGCCCTATACGGTGCAAACACATCAAGCAGCGGTGCAGACCGATAAATGCAAATTACTAGAATGAGTAATATATATTTTAACTTGGTGTACACAGTCCACACAAACCGCATACAATAGGCAATCAGGAATGTGCAGCAAAACAAGTACAGATACATGCATATCCCGATGATTTACAACATAATATGCCATCACTCAGTCTTTCGATTCGTAAAACTGTAAATACATAGAACAATTACATATATCAAAATGTCTGCAATAAGCAACAGATGCATGAAAAACGATAACATTCAATAGCAACAGTAATCATACAAGCACAGTTTCATCGACGAACCATCCAAGGACTCATGGTCGAGTCACTGAGGCCTCACGTCCAACCATTCCATTATACGCATACCATCACAAATCTTGATCATTGAGTTTCCTGTATAATCATTTCCTATTGGTATAATCATCCTGTAGTTGTAAGTATTCCCAATATTGTTTATTACAACTTCTATAATATTACCAAAGTTACAGGAAAACTGAACAAACATGATCTAGTATGACAATTAACCGATCAATTTTGTTGTCGAAATTACTTTCAATTGTATTCCCTGAAATAAATTACATGTATAATTCCGATTATGATAGTCAAATTTTATTTTACATTACATATGAGAAATTTTTGAGGTTTAAAATTTGTATCACAATATAATAATAATTTGTATTGATTAATGTTCGCAGCTAGTTAAACATGAAACCTTAGCAACCACCTACTACACAAGATTAATTTATCGAAACCAATTGGTCCTATTAGCCCGCGGTGTATAGACACGTTTTCCTATCAGGAAACAATATTTAATATTATTAAATTGCAACATTTCAAACATCTAAATCCATTCAATTATAGTGGGATATTTTTAATACAAAATTTATATTCAGTTGAATATAGTACCGGTTAAGTATATCTAGCGTGTCTTTGACACAATTATTTTCTAATATTCATTTATATAACACCATATACTTTTCGACAGAATTCGATGTTAAGTACTAACAGTGGTGGTCAATTACGGCAGGCGGAAATTTAAACAAATCAAGTTAAAGCTATCGACATATGATTGCAAAACAAAATCTCTTGATTGAATTTCATAAGGGGCTCAGTTTTATTAATGCAGTAAGGTATGGTTGAGTCGACTCAATTCGACGACTTTGAATGTTTTTTTATATATTACAACATTTATATTTATTTATGATTTTCGTATATTTATGATTTTTATCATTATTCAATGGTCCTTCAAAAAGGAATATAATACTATATATAGAAGTCCATCTGATTAAACTTTTATGACAAAACATATACATATATGTATATATATTTAGAGCAACTGTAGAAATTGTTAATTAAAACAGGGTTTTACCTGCACACGAGATATATAAAAACAACAATTTACTACACATTATATTCATTAGATATTTATTAACGAATATATATAAATATCTGTCTATATTATCTGCATATCAAGTAGTAACTTCAATAACATTTTTGGTGAATCTCATCACCCGGGCACCGATCTGAGAAATTTTATTTATTATTATTATTATTAGGTATCTGTGTGAACTGTCAACACAGAGCAGTGATGTAAATAGTCGTAGGTATCAATTGATTTACATTTATATATGTATTTATTACGATTAAGCCGCTAAGAGCAGGACGGAGGTTTGGACAATCTTGTGTAGTGGTGTCAGGCTGGCTTACAGGTCTTTCTTGTCGTCGGGGCAGCTGGTTGAGTTGTCCGTCTCCTCCAGCTCCTCGTCCGAGTAGTTCGTCGGCTCCTCGCCGGGCTTCAGCAGCTTGCCGACCAGGTCGTACTTCTCTGAACACAAAGAAATCATGTTTATATGTCTGCGAATTAAACATTAATATATTACCTAACTAGCTGACCCGGCAAACGTTGTTCTGCCATATAAATTATAACAGTATTTCTCTACTATATAATGTATGTTATT
>DWUN01005016.1:0-10184 GCA_018249975.1 Passova gellias | reverse complement strand
AGCTTCCTGCACTTTAACTATTAGATAACACCTCCGGTGATCAAAAAACCATTATTTACGTATTAAAGAAAGGCTCCAACTGCCTTTCGTAACTTAGAAGCGTTATACCATACCAGCGAAAGTAAGATACTAATAAAATAATAATATTGTTATTAATGTGTGTTGAAATGATCAATATAACGTAATTGTAAAAAAAATTCAAAATGGCACCAAAAGACAATCGAAAACAAAATAATAAATATGACGGCTCCAATTATCGACAGTAAAAGACGTGAAAAATATGCGTTATGTAGATAACAAGAACATTGAAAAAGGTAAATGGATAAAAATAAGATGAATAATATTCATCATATATTCCGACTTCGATATTCATTATTCATACAAAATCATCACATATACACTTATTAGGCTTTAATTTATATCGATTTCAATATTAATTATGTCGTCATTAGGTCAAGATGTAAAGATAAGGCTCAGTGCTTGCACAGGTTGTATATGATGTATAACCTTTCGTGTTTAGTGGGAAAACTTGTGATGTCACCCCTTTATTAATTTTCTGTGTTTGTTTGTTTAACTCTGTTATAATTGATAAAATACAATTACAATAATACACTTCTTCACATTTACTACAAATTGGAGTTAAAATTTACTTTAAATCTTACTATGTCTATAGAATTTAATTGGCTTAGGAAAACTAATTTAATCTAGTTATCACATGGAGATGGGTGTACACCATATTGTTATTGTGACAGTATGTCATTCAATGACCCGGTTGTATGAGAATCGTTCGCGTATGAGCTATTGTGACAGATAGTCGGATAATGCACGCATTATATCTGGTTAGTTTACAGTTACGCGTTGGTGGCACTATTTAATTAGTTTGTACAATAATTGCATACTTAATATAGCTGGCACTTAAACTACAATATTATGCTCATTCAATTCAAATCTACCTGCCAGCAATATAAGGTTATCTTACACAGTGCAAACTTAATTTTTAACAAAAATATGGTTTTGGTTAGTGCGAAATTCCTCAAGTCATATATTAGAACTTATCGGAAATGTAATTCGTAAAACGAAGTGCCGAGCTTCTATTAAGAAACTCGCATAAAAAAAATATGGAAACAATCGCCATTGAATAAAATATATGCAGGAAAACCTGTTTCTCCGAAAAGTTATATTGTTAACAAAATTTCAACGGATTAACTTATTCGTACGTCGAATTGGATAGTGCTGAACGGGAATGTTTGTGTAGGTATCAATGGATTATAGAATGGAACATTATGTTTTTTGTAATCAGCTAAAAAAGAAAAAAGTAGCGTAGAGTAAAACAGCATGAGTCAACTGTGACGTGTCATTCATTCATGAATGGCGGCCGGCCGGGCCGTTCGCTCATTCGCCGGGAATGTCGGATTTGTTCCGAGAAGCGAAGACAGTGTCTCACGGATCTGCGTTTGTAAGATTCGGTCTTCTGACTCATTCGCCAAACTTTTTAAGATACACAATTATAGGTCTTGTAATTGTGTTTTGAGGTCGTATTTTTAACTACTCATCTATGGTTTATCCGAACATTCATGTATGTAGATATTTAGACTTGTATTACAATAAATTCAATATAATGGAACACATAGGAACTTTTTATTAAATGTTGATGTATAAAAACCTGTTGCTAAGCTCAAAATACATCGTAATGAAACACGTTTTGTGTGGACCACTCAAATAAAAACAACATAAAAGCAAATTAAGAGACTCGCGCAACCTTGTACCGAGTTCAATGCCAACCAACCTTCCAGATGTGAAATAAGCCAGTAAAATTAAAAGTTTTGAGGAAGATATAGTCTACCTTTGAAACATGTTGGAGAAAGATTATGATCTATTCCGTGGATATTATAGACAACATTTCCCTTAACAAGTGTTTACTAATATTACTGCACGCAGTACTTAATCAGGAATATTTAATATCCCATAAGCAATAATCATAGACAATATAATCTATAACTAATATTATTAATATAGCAAATGTAATGTACTTAATATTATAAATGTGAACGTAAGTTTATTTGTTACGCTTTCACGCGAAATCTATTTAACCGATCATCATGAAATTTTGTACACATATTCTTGAAGGTATTAGAAGTAACAGGATAATTTTATGAAAGAAAAAATATTTTTTACGAAAGATAAACAGTAGGGATATAATTACTGTTTTGTTAAATTTAAACGCGGACGAAGTCGCAGGCAAAGCTAGTATTCGATATTTTGATAGCCTAATCATGTAGTAAAGACGGTTCAAATTATAGTAATTATTTATCATGGTGAAAATATCTTCTGTGTCCTCGATAATAACCTTCGGTAACATACGCGGTCCGGCCTGATCCCGTCCTATCATGAATCACATATTAAGCGGTCCAGCAAAAACTCTGATTGCACTCATTACCCACAATTACCTTGTTAAAAAGCCAATTGTTGAATTAAACCACTCGATTCGTCACGACTCGCTTATATCGATTTTATTTTTTCGTCGACGGTATTAATGTTATCCACAATGATCAAATGAAATCCAAATTTGGATTTTAGACACTAACTAATATTGTTTCAATCAAACAACTACTGTTAAAATTATATTCAAAAGTAGATGAAATGTTATGTTATACGAGTTGGTGTTTAAAAGTAAATCGATACTAGAAGAAAAAAAAATTACAGAGGAATTTCAACTGTTACGTACCTATCTACTTATATTGTTAGTTTTAACATAAATGTATCCAATTTTTCTCATAATATAATTATTTCTTTTGCTCTTTGGCTTCGCTGTGAACATGACAAGCATTTATAAAATGAAAAAAAATGTACTTGTCTGCATTATGTCTGTTTTAAAAAAAAAACTGTGAGTTATATGCTTGTGTTTTTCATACGTTTTTCAATTATGTACCATAAAAAATAAAACCGAGCTTAAAAACTGTGGGAATACACCATTCAGTAAAGTTCATTAACTCGTCTAAGTATTATATCAGCCGTGCATACATTTCTCGTTGAAAGCAATAGTTGTTATTTATTACTTTCTAAAATGTATCCCACGGCTGTGGCGTACGCGGTACGACGCACATTGTTTACAAAACGTACACAAATGTATTTATAAAATGTTTCAATTAAAATATGACCCACCATCGGTACCTACACAACATGACCGGATAAAACGACAATAATTTCATATTTTGTCATAGTGTTTGAATTGGGAACGGGTCTCTTTTCAGTGTCATAAACAAATAACACGTACGACTAAATGAATTCGAAATTTAAATTTTGAATTATTTAAGACACCAATATGTTGATAGGGTGTCGACAATTCCATCGTTTCTCAACCTTGTAGTCTAAAAGGGGAACGCAATCTGTTGTGCAGAAAATATTATTAACATTTTATATTTTTTGGATAACTTATTAGCTGTTTCTTGGGTCGCGAGATCAAAATAGTTGAGAACAATGCTTAGAATCTGTAGACTAAGCATTATATAAGATAGATATAGATTTGAAGATTTGATTTCAATTACCTCCAAAGAAGTCAGTCTCGCCAATGAGCGGGAACAGCTTTCTCGGAATAGCGGACAGTGATATCTCCACCTGTAAAGGAAATGAAAGGTTTACCGGTCGTCTTGAGTGATAGATTACTAGGAAAATCTACAGTTAAGATATTATTCGTGTCTAATAACAATAATACATAGGACCCACCCGGTACAGCCCGCCGCGAAATACAACGTCAGTTAAATAAGAGTATTATGTAGGTACTGTAGATGCATAGATGTCGCCTGTTGTACTTTGAGAGCTGTGTGCCGAGTGCGAGTTCAACACATATATTCACGGTGAGAAGCGAGCGTGAGTCGCTATGATATTGACGTATCCAATGTCAAATTTTGTGTTTCGTACTTATTGAGTTCTTGAAACAACCAATCACGTGCGATAACGTTCTCCACTGGCAAGTGCTATTGACATTCGTCTCGCAAAAATTAGTTTCCCATTACTGACACTAGCAGGCGCTGTTTCAATTCTATACAAATTGTAGTTTACGCTCTCGGAGACGAGTAGAGGAGAAAACACGCCCTAGGCACACTGAACCTTTTACAATATCATTTGGTACTTAAAAAATTATTCCATTATAAATTTTGAATCAAAATAAAACTGAAAATCTGAAGAACTGATTTTATTTCGTGTTATGTTACGATCTAAAACAGTGATAACCTAGTGGTTTGAAATTCAGCCTCTCACTCCGTGGGGTCTGGGTTGAAATCTTGGCGCGCACCTCTGACTTGTCACGTGCATTTTATAACTTAAAATTTAAATTTCACTCCCTATAACGATGAAGGAAAACATAGTTAGGAAACCAGCACACTTGAGAGACGTCATAAAACATGGTATGTGAAGTCTGCCGATTCGCATTCAGCCAGCGTGGTAGACTAAGGCTTCAAACCTCAAACTCACTATGAAAGGTGAGAGGAGATTTCTATCCAGTAGTGGACCAATAAAAGGGTCGACAGAACACGTTATGATCTGAGCATAAATCATAAAGTGTTTTCATACTATGCTCGTGCAAGCGGACAGAACATTAAAATTCTACACTCCATATGAGTTTTGTAATGGTTGACACTGGCCGGTATAGAAAAAAATCCGTTATAATGTGCACAGTTCATCAGTCGTCCATTTGCGATCGATAAAACATACCACAGAGATATGAAATATTCATTTGGAAAACATCGGAATGTCATGTTGACAGATGAATCGTTTATCTCGAGTGGAATATCTGTGACATGATTTTATCGCGGCAGTTTTTTTGAGGTTATTCTGTCTAAGGTGTGATCATAGCAGCCATGTCATATGTTATTGTTGAATACATACACGCATTAGCATAGCATTGGTTATGTCTGGGGTCATTTCAGTGTTACGTAAGCAGAATTTTAGTGATCTTTAATCCCCCCCTTACCCCCTTATTAGGGAAAGACAGCAAAATCCTACCCCTCGCTCCTATGCTTACGTAAACATTGGTATATATATTTTTAAATGTGGTAAAACCTACAAAATTATGCAAAGAAATCTGAAATAATAAATAAATATTGCTGATGTAACCACCATCTAATCTAGCCCACTATTAAGCATTCCAGTACAAAACGCAGGTGTATTTAGTGTGTACATGTGTGTGTGCGTGTGTGTGTGCGTGTGTGTGTGCGTGTGTGTGTGCGTGTGTGTGTGCGTGTGTGTGATAGTGTGCGTGCATGACTGTATGCATGTGTATTTGAATACACACATATGAAGTTAAAATTAACTAATCATTTTGCCTTTGGGTCAATAGCAAAACACATTTGTACTGGTACTGTTCTATAATTGAATACCGGTAAAGACGTCAGAAAACCGCATGAAATGACAACTCAGTTGCGGTCAATGGGAAAATAATTGTTTTCAACTTCAGCCGCGAACAAAGTTTCAATTATTAATTACTCTTGTACGAAATAATATAATAATAATAAAATACGCTTATAAATTGGTTATTGATTAAAAAAAAATACAGACGAATTGAGTACCACCTCCTTTTTGAAGTCGGTCAAAAACGGAATGTTATTTAGATCAAGTAAACGAAGAAGTCAATTCGTTTCAGCTCCAAACTTGACAGCACTTCGGAGGCAAAGGAATAAAGTGTTCGTTGGTTGGTTTGTTTTCGTTTTTATTTAAAAAATAAGTATTTTGAATATAGAAGCGCCATTTCCATATAAGTCTGACATACATCAGATTTTTGCACAACCTCCCAGTGTACCTACTACATAAAAAGAATATACGTTTATTTAATTCTCATACTGCATTTCATTTTTATTATTTCCAATAGAAAGTTAACTTTTTACCGAGGAAAAAAAGAGGTAGTCAAGTCGACGCGTATACATTTTTTTTATCTATGACCACACATAACTTTTTAAAGAGTAGTCCGATTTTGATACTTCTATTTATTGGAGAGATATACCATAGCTGGCCCCGTGGCCATTAAAAAAAATTATTCATACCCTAAGCATGCGAAAATAGGGGTCATTATTGCTTTTCACTTTTTTCGGCGATTTAGTTTTTTTTGCTAAAAAGTCTTTTACACAGAAGATCTCGCTTTGATCTAAGTGAGATTAGATATAATCGATGCCTTGACATCGTTGAAATTCAATATTTCATTGTAGTGATTTACTCAAACCACATTTGTGGTTACGGGTAACATTTCATATTGACTGCCGCTTTATGTTTTTTCTCCAGTGCACATAAGACAAAGACAATGACATTTATTTGCACAAATATGGGTGCATATAAATATTTTACAGAATTGTACAGATCAATACATATTTTACCACTACAGGTTTCATATACCAATCATTGTATTATATATTATGCATTTACTAAAAAACATACACAATATTGTATAAAAAGTTTTAAAAAAGTTAGATTAGTTAGATTGAACGCCGCGTGTTGTTTTAATTAGCAAACGCGGCTCCTATTTTTTTATTTTTATTTATGTACACACAGTGACAAGAAACAATTATAGATATTGAACAGTTTTTTACTACGATTTTTTCTATTTTACTAAGAAAATAAACCTTAAAATATCAGGTTTGAAATTATTTCGATGCATTTGACACTCAAAATGTATTGTGTAATCATTTGGTGTATTGGCACGTGAAATGGATGTATCGAACGATGATCGTTCTTTATAGATTTACGACCATGTTTAAACTTATGTATCCAATCGTAAACAGTCGCAAACTCAGGAGCCGGTATACTATTAACTGCATCTAACTCAGCTTTGATCTTTTTCGATGTTACGATTGTTTAGTGTGTTTGATTTCTTTTCAAAGCTCACTTTTCTCTAATTTGGTTAAGTAAACAAAAGCGTTAACTTCAATCGACAATAAAAATAAAACATTTGACGACTATTAGCTAAGATAGTTGTGTTATGAGAAACGCTGCATACTAAAAAATAACCATTTTCGGTATGTCATATGTCATATTGTTAAAGCGCTTCATAAACGGACCACGGAGATATACAGATAATACATAATTTGTATCACTTGTACGCGTCTTTAAGTATTACAGACACTTTTGCTAAGAGGTGTTGTAATAACATTAGGTCGTTAATAGAGTTCAGAATGAAACGAACAAATATACAACTGTCGGCCATTTGAATTATTTAACATCACAACTTTCATCATAGTCCATCACTAATGTTAACTGGACGGCCGTTAACGTGGCTTGCCTGCATCATTAAATCTATTTGAATCTGGCAACTGTACTTCGTATTAGAAAGTCTCGCTATTGTCTGAATCATTAAATGAAATTAACTACATTCACGCATCATATATGAATTTGTTTTACCGTATTTGATTCATAAGTATTTTTTGACCGACTTCAAAGAGGAGGAGGTACTCAATTCGTCTGTATTTTTTTTCAATGGAATGGAGTGCAACATACATGCGTATGTTTTGATAAATAAATAAAAAATATAGCATAAAATCAACGACTGAATGTATCACAGTATGAATATGAATCTATGAACTGAGGGATTGACATAAAGCTGACTCTTGTAGGCTTATAATAATGTAAATATCCAGTAAAAGTACAAAACAAGGTTAAAGCATAGGATGCTTTTTAAACGCAATACAATGGAACTGTCTTTGCAAATGCCCTGTCAATTATCAATTTGACGTTTAGTATGGTATCTTTTATTCGTCCACCTTTTTTTTAAACTATGCATTTTATTACTGTTTTCTACTAACGATTAAATCCGAATTTAGTACGAAGTTTTTTACCATTATTCCATGATAAACAATAAGATATTTTAAATTTGTATTTAATTGTGTGAAACTTATTTAGGGAAATTATTCAAAAGAGTATTCACTTTTAAATGTTAAGTGCCAACAGGTTATGAAATATAACAAACAGGATTGAGATAATCATATTTGAAAATAGAATGGACCATTCACAACGAATCTGCATACAATCGCGTCATTTCAATAACTATTATAGTGACATAATTTCACTTGTGTATATGTATGATGAAAATAAATTGCTTATTATAATGTCGAACTGTAAACTCTTTCGACCGTTTCAAACTGGTAACATTGCGTTATGCTACACACGGCCGAATAGAATTTAGACAATATAAATTAGAGCTATGCTCGGAGTTTCTCTGCGAGATAAGATCCGAAACGAGGATATCCGGCAGAGAACTAGAGTAACCGACATAGCTCAAAGGATTAGAGCACGCTGCAGTGGTAGTGGGCTGGTCACATATTATGTCTCAGGATCGATGGGGCATGCGAGTCCTCCAATGGAGACCACGAATCGGCCAGTGTACTGTTGGGCGCCCTCCAGCCCGTTAGACTGATGACTTTAAGAAGGCGGGTGGTAGAGGCTGGATGAGATCAGCGGAGGACCGAGTGTTGTGGCACACCTTGGGAGAGGGCCTATGTCCAGCAGTGGGACGATAGAGGCTGATATGATAATGATGATGATGATGATGAAAGTATTTTCGGTCAGGTTATGATACTTGTAATGTAACTTAAAAACTGCACGCTACACACAGCCGATCAAAATGTTTAAAAGATGTTAGAGCACAGGCAGTAATTCTTTTCTGACAGACTTCAAAAAGGAGGAGGTACTCAATTCGTCTGTATTTTTTTTTCATAGTTTGATGTTCTTAAGATTTCGTTTATTTTTTCTAACTAATTTACAGTGACACCAAAATGTATACGAGTATTTTGCACATTGTTCTTGCATACCCACTATGCATTCACAAGTTGTTCTTCGTAAGGCGTAAAAGAAAAACAGATAGATGATAAGTTGCGTTGGTATTACGGACGGTATTTTTTTGCATATTAGTGAATTGAGGAAAAAAAAAAAAATTTTTTTTCTCATTAAAAATGAACCTACACTAGGATTTCCTGTGCGATTGATAAAATACCAATGCAAAATAGCGCAAATTATCACCGGATGGTATTCGATGATATTGTTGTTATTAAACACGGACCACCCGTGCACGGAGCCACCAATGATGCCTACGATTACATTACTTATCCTCGTAACATGAACTTTTGTAATGCGAAATTTAATATACAGCATCCGCTATCGCGAGATAGCGATGACTATTAAATTATCTTATTTCATACGTACGTACGTAGGTAGCGTTGGTGCTGAATGCTAATGTAATAAAAATAATAACTATTTATTTCTAGATACAAATCTGAAGAGAAGTACTGACGGGCCCCTTTGTCTAGTGAGTAGCTGCTTAGTTATCCATTGTTATTAAAAGTTTCTAATCTGGAGGTCGTGGGTTCGATTCCCAGTCAAGACAAATAATTGTTTGATTGGCACAATTGTTTATGTGGCTGGATCTAAATAGCATTTGCAACGTATTCACTAAGACTTTAAGAGGTCCACTGCTGGACATAAGACAAACGACATATTCGTTAATACTATTTAACTATAGTTAACACTGCCTAGTCGTTGGGATTCCAAAGTTCAATTCCAGGGGATTGGGCTTCGAATCCTGGCGGGCAAAGCTAACTTTACATACAGGCTTTTAATGATTAAATATCACCGCTATAACGGTCAGGAAAAAGGCGTTATATGTGAATTCTTCCAACACCCGACTGGGCCAGCGTGTTAGAGTATGGCATTAAAGCTTATTATGGAACTATACAAAAGTTTGTAAAAATTTACAGAACCTTTATTATCGGTCAGTTTGAATTAACTTAGTTTATGACACAAATCTTATATATTATTATGGTATGGAACACAATTAAGAAAGTTTTAAACAGTATACTTAAAAGTCAGATAAAACAGCAAGCTTATTACATATTTTCCCGCATCAATCCCAGTTAACCATTATGGTCACTTTACTACGTTCATTACCGAGCCATGGAGAAAATAATGGATGTAATTGAGAGAAATAACAGGCTTGCGAGCCCTAAAATGGCGTTGAAATGTGCAATCTTATTTTAATTAATGTAATTCTAAAATCTTCCTCTTAATGCCATGTTCAAAAACGTAGCAATAAGAAAAGTGGTTGCTTTATCATATAGGTATATCAAACAACAAAAAATACAAATATACCTAATTTATTTACAATTTACATATAAAAAAGCAAATAAAAAACTAAAATTTATAAATAAAAT
>DWUN01005015.1:0-10184 GCA_018249975.1 Passova gellias | reverse complement strand
ATGAGTTGAATAATACACTTTGTAATACATATGAGTTGAATAATACACTTTGTAATACATATGAGTTGAATAATACACTTTGTAATACATATGAGTTGAATAATACATTTTGTAATACATATGAGTTGAATAATACATTTTGTAATACATATAAGCTTTCGTGATATTGGCGCCATTTTGTTAATTTCCAGGTCAATTGGTAAGTGTCAGGAGATTGTAGCGAATGTATCAAATCACTCATATTATTATCATTACTACGAAGTGTGCGAAGAGCAAAAAGAAGATAATGTTCCGTACTGTATGGAAACAAATATATATACAAATATATATCAATAACAAACAAATATATAGGTACCTATAGTTAGAATATAGTACAATTCACTTACAGTAGGTGGCGCGCGTGTTGTACTGTTAATGTATTTAAAAGAAAATATTTTTTTACCTTTCAACGTAATTTAAAATTTAATTTAAAAATCGACAGTCTGCAAAAAACAAACAGCAGACGTCATTCGCAGGATATGCACAATGGCATATACATATTAAACAAGATTTCGTTTAATATATATATATATATATATATATATACTCCTATATATATATGATTTGAAATCGATATTATTTAGTGCATGCAGTAATAAAACGCTTGAAAAAAACAGCGTCTGACGTCTGTCAATACCTACAAGCACGCTTTTCGAAACTCCTCAAATTTCCAGAAGGTTATGAAGGATACAGGATAAACGAAATGGCGATCGAGCTACAAGATCACGTTGTATTTCCTTATGTGATGTGATGTAATGTTCCTTATGTGATGGGATAAGGACCTGATTGCTGTGCTGCGTAAGATGACGATGGTCCAACCACCAGGAGAGTTCAGGTGGAGGGTACGAGCCGTAAGCAGCACACTGGACTATGGCTGGCTTGCCCGCTTGTAAGATATCTTCTATTGTACCTTTTACCCAATGAATTGTCACATTGTAAGCTGGCACTGGAAATAAGGGAACGAATTATATGAGCACCTAGTCAACAAACCATAATGTTCAACAGACAAAAAAACTTATCTCGACTAAAAAATCCAACAGGACAACAATAGTAAGAGAGTAAAGAGAAATAAAGGTTATCTTCAGAATATGTGTAACTATAGTTTCTAGTGAAATTGGAAACAACGACGTTGCTTGGGATTGAAAGTTCAATAACTTTTAGGCAGTGTTCCAAATATAGACCGTACAATTGATTCCTTTGGTTTATATAGATATAGCAATGGAAGAAATTACTAATTTCGCATAATGGATTTATAGCAATAAAAAAACAACAAATTTGCAATTCTGCGCATGCACATGTTTCGAAAGACAAGGTTACCATTTTGCATCACGTCGATTGTCTGTCCGCATGCCATGTAGCAGAAGAAAAGGGAGTTCTAAAAGTTTCTGGATTGTGTGTTCATATTATGTTCATATTACTCACAGTCCGATATTTAAACTCGTTCGGTCAGTTTTAATCTGTTTCAATCCGTATAACTGAATTTATCGGTAGATTAGAGTAGTGACTATTTTTAGAAAATAAAGAAAAACTTACGGTACAATTCAATCTGCAAAGCAGCAGTTATAGGTCCTGTCAGCTGGGTATTCGTGGCTCTGCACGAAAGTGGTGCAGTGTTGTCACGTGAAAGGGGTAAATATAGTTCATTCTCCCTTACGCCAGGGATGTCGCTGTTCCCGTCAGAAGCGTCAACTAATACTTCACCGGAATACCAGCTAACACGGGGTGGTGGACGCCCTGAAAATACGTATTTATTTCTGTTTCTTTATCTCAATTTTGTTCCTTGACGACACCAAGTACAAAATGCTGCCATCTCTGAATACCTTCTTACATTTGTGGCCTAGAAAACGGCTGAGAGAAATCAATTGGGCGTGCGAAACGCACCTTTTATAATGCAACGTACATTTTTTTGGAAACGTTCCAAAAAAAAACTTTGCCATTTTCTAATTTTCAAATTAAACGTGACAATTTATAGTCGCATATCTTATTTTAAATATTTATTATTTCAATATTTATTTTTGATAAAAAGAAATTTAACAAAAAATATGAAAACAAATTAATGCTTAATGTTCTAATGTTATTAGTATCACCGCCATCTGTCGTCAATAAATGTGCAAAGTGCAAATCATTTTTACACAGGGTTAGGTTAGATGTCATTACTATTAGTTGTATTTTGTATATTTTAGGAAAATTCCTTTAGCGGTAATGACTTAAAATGGAAGTCAAAGAAGAGAGTTAAATTGCAATATATAGCTGACAATAATATATACTCGTATGAGCGTAAAATATTTAAAATTATATGATAATACAAGCTAATGGATCTAAGAAACCCTCTCATTCACATTAATGTATCAAAGTTGAGGCAAAGTAGGACGAAGCCGCCTTTATAAATATATCTATGGAACATTAAGGTTCTCGAACAAAGAAACAATTATCTGAGAATAAGTAGGATAAAACGAATGTGTTCCAACTTTAACAACTTGGGTATAACTTAATTACTTCAATGTGTATTATGTAAGACGCGCTCGTAGTCCCGACAAGGTTGAAAATCTTGGATGGATGTTTGATCGCTAAAGGCAAATTGTCACGTGCGGTTCCGTGCTTCGGACGGCAAATTAAGGTCCCGGTTGTAGGTCACTGTTAGTTAACAATTGTTAAACCTCGTCGAAGTCCACTAAGGAGGCTTAAAAACAACTGACAGACGAGCCGGCCTCTAGTTCGTATCACCAGCAATGCGTACTTTAGCAGTATGGTGGTTTATGATCCAGGCCACGTAGTCCCAGACGACTCGTCCAGCCGTGGAACGCAAAAGATACAGTCCATACTATGTGAGAAGACTATTTAGTAATAAAACTAATCTTGCAAACGATACCAGTTATACTTGTTAGTAGTCTAGATGAATTGGGTAACAACAACATCTGTTGAGAGAATTAAGTTGATTGGACATTTCAAAGATAGCAACAAGTAAAGAATTTTTAACAATTGCGAAACGGAATATTAAAAAAACGTCAAATCGCCATTATCAGTGGAAGGAACTCAAATCAAAAATGTTATAGTCCGAGATATCTACCATTAATGCAATCGGAAAAAATATAATCGTAATTATGTTTAACGAATTAAATGTTTGTTATTTGACCATGCGACACCTCGGAGTTAGGAATTTTTCAACGAAATCAAAATAAAGAACAAAAAGTCCAAATAGCCGATTTAAAGGCGAACATTATAGAAATAATTCGAGGCATTAAGAATATGTACCTACGCATAATAACAGGTTTTACTGCGTCGTATCGTACTATGATTGACAGCTAAAGCAGGTCACAATATACGTGTTTAATACAGAAATCCAGTTAATTGCATTTAAATTTATATACATGACATGAATTTGTTACGTTGTTGATGTACCTGACAACTATACAAGTTTAAGCACAGCTCGAAAGAGTTAAAAATGATTAGCACCTTAAATGATCTTAGGGACCTAAAGATGTTATTTGAGATCTGGTAAAGCATAAAGGCATTCTTACGCGTATTCCTAGAAGCGAAAACTACATTGGATAATGTTTGATGTGGCAGTGATGATGCTAGTTTGAGTTACACTGCTCTGTATGCAGCTAATTCTTATACTCTCACAGCGGCGGTGCATTCCGATATACGAGTAACAATCTGGATTGGATTAATGGAACGTATCTTGGTAGAATGCTCAAAAGTGATAAAATAAAACTGATGTTGAATGACGAATCGAAATAAGACTGCATTATGATACAAGTATAAGTAAGATGTTTTGCATAAAAGAAAGCGTTGGTGAATTGGTGAAAAGGAATGCCCCAATGGTTCGGATTATGGAAAGAATGGATGATGAAAGAACGACAAAACATATATACAATGTGAGTGTTGATGGATGTAGGTATAGGTGCCGAGAGACCTGATGTAATGGTATAAACGAATAAATATGATACGTTATAAAAATGTATACATACCTCCTATAACGAGACAACTCAAGACGAGCGTGTCGCCTTCATGATAGGGTCCAATTTTCTTATCAACCTTATTTCCTAACTCATCCAGAAAAAATGGCACGCTCGGGAGCACTGAAAACAGGAAACGTTTTCATTTGTAATGATGTCCTTTTTCTTTTTAACGATACTGCCTTCTTGTTTCTATTAGGAAAAATAACTATCATCCAAAACTCTTAATACGTAAAATAGTTCTTTATTTCTAAGGGAAAACACTACTGTGTGCCGATCGATATAAAATCGCGATGAGCGCAATAATGGCAATAATGCAATAATAATAAACGTATGAAAAAAAACTTAATTATTTTTACCACGCGGGTGCAGGCGGGGGTAACGGCCAGTTTTGTTGTAATGGTTTTTCATAATAAATAAATTGTCAATCATTATTCCAACGCAGGTGTTATTCGTGGCGTATCAAAGGACTAACATAAACTGCAGTCAATTGAATCCGAAAACATTTTAGTGAAACGCTAGGAATGAATAAACATGTCAGTCGGTCTGTTTGTTTATGGAGAGCGGTTTTGGTGGTCTGAGAGATTTTTTCATTGTTATTACAATTATATATATACAGTTATATATATTACAGTTATACGAGTACCAACACAAAAAATACATCGCCAGTAATAATGACAATATATAATAAATAAAATTGAAGTGTCTGTCTGTGATTACAAAATAAATGTTTCTCAAGTGATTATAGGTATTTACACGATACTAAAACAGAAACATTTTTTTTTAATTTTTGTCTGTCTGCTTTTCTGTTTGTCCAGGCTAATCTCGGGAACGGCTGCGCCGATTTTAATGGGACTTTCACTGGAAGATAAAGGAATTTAAAGGGCAACATATAGTTTACTTTTTATCCCGAAATTCCAACAGCATCAGGATTTACGCGGGTAGCACCGCGGAGCCCAATTCGTATATACAGAAAAATAATTTCTCGTGCGATGTCTCATCTTTATTTTCTATAGCATTTGAATTTTTAAGATCCACTAGAAAATAATTTAGGTATTTAGATACGTATTTAGGTACATATTAGAAATACTATGGATCAATGGTTTAATAACTGAAAAGTTTTTAATTAAGAAAGCTTGCAGAACTGTTTGCAACTCAGACATAACGTTGTCTTTTATACAATTTGCGTAATACCATAAGTCACATGCAAACGAATAATCTACAATTGTATTTCTCAGTAAAGCAGACCTGTAATCTAAGCAGTGATTGCACGCCACATTTATTTGCTTCATATTGTATATTAGTAATTACATTCGAATTGCTGAAATGTAGGTAATTCGGCCGTAATAATGCACATCGGCTTGATTTATTCTTAGTAGTAGAGGTCTTGGTGTGCAATTTTCAACTACCGTCAAAGCGAAATAGAATTTCTGCTTATTGTTATGTAATATAATAAACTAGGTTTTAAATAATACACTAAATAAATAATACTGATGTTAGCTTTTCGTCCTTCGAGCACCGTTTCAGTCACGCACTTCTACGACTACTGATGTATCATAACTAACATAACTACATTAATTTTACAAGTATTAAAATGAGAATTAATGTATATTTGAAGTATTACCACTTATTAGGACCTAAATAGTATTATTTATTACGATCTTACGTTAATACTCCTCCAATTTGTCGTAATTAATTTAATCAATAAATAACGATTATTTATTGATTAAATAATGAAATCGTTTAATACTCATTTCAAAGTCATAACACAGCGTTTAAAAATATTCTTAGTTTTGTTTTTAGAACTTATCAAGTTTTAAATAATGATATGAATATAGTCGCATTTAATTTGATTTTTAAATATAATGGTAATTAAAAGTTAAGTTAATTACACTTACATTCAATACAATTCTAACTTTCCCTATATATACAAAACCCATATGCCCAGCAGTGCGCCATATCAATAGTAGTATAAATAATAAATTTACTATAACTACCATAGAAAACAGTTTTCCCAGAACGCCATAAAAATATTAACGGAACCATAAAATATTATGGCCGTAGAAAAGAAATTTCCGATACGAAATATTCCCTTGAGCAGTATCAGATTCTATAGTAATGGAGACCTCCTACCATTAAGGTACTTATATAAAAGCCATGATCCATTGCTGAGGAGAATAGTTAATACAACGATAATCCAGGTAAATAAGGTGGAAATGGTGGGAATCTGCGATAATATAGTATTTGAAATAGGCGTTAGGTAAATCGACGTGTATTTTTAGGTACCTAACGGCGTGGATATATTAACCTAACCTAACCTAAGTAAAGGTGGGCAAAGTTTAAGTTTTGCCGAGTAACCGATTAATGAATAGGTACCCAAACGAGAATGCAGGTCTTTTGATTTTCAGTTCTCACGCAGCCTATAACTACCCGTAGCCAACGTCAGATTGAACTTAAGCACGTGAGATCAGTGATAAATGTGTTGTTACCCCTCAGAATGAGAATATTCAATACCTTGTGTTAATGTATCTGCCAACTATATCCTTGAAACGGGGACGTCAAAATAGAGCAATACTACTATAATTCTGTTCGCACATGTATATTTAGTTCACGGTAGTGTGTTTAACTTCTTGAGAATTTTTCATTTTTATATCGTTGGATATCTCTCTTAGTCCTTGAGTGTCTATTTCCTTTTGTATGTCTAGTCTTTTGAAAGTCGTATAGCGTTTTTGCGATTGCGGGCCACTAACGATGTGCAAAGTTCCACAAAATCGGCTTCCGGTGAATTATCGGACCGTTAGTGGCAGGCTTTACGCGTTCCCGGTGTCCGTTACCGTCCGTAAAGCGGTGAGGGTATTAAAAAAAAGTCCTTCAATTACATTTTGTAATCTTGTTAGAAATAACAACAAAAAACTTGATGCAGACGCTCAGTTTCCACCCTTCAATCTGCACCGAAACAATATGGTGGAATATTTTCAAGTGTCACAAAATGGGACGTTAATGCCAATGCGTGCAGCCAAACGAGTTTTTCTGTTACGTTAGACATGAATACATTGGAAACGCATAAAAACGTGACTGTGAAGACTATAATTATTATGATACTACAATTGTCCGGTTTCACCGGTTCCAAGTGGTTTTTAAATGCACGTGATTTCTCTGTTGTTTCTTAAGCTATAACTATTGCGAAACCGGTATATGCTTTTTTGTTACATTCGGGATTACCTACTATAAGCGCGAGAAATGGTCTTCGATGAGCCTGTTTGCTACCATGATTGAGAAAAAGATCTGATCACACTACCTGTTTTAGACGACCCTCTATTGTAACGACTTTGAGGAAGGTGGAATATTCGAAAGAAATTTTTCAGGATCATAGCCGGTGGAAATCCTGTCTCGGGGACACCCTTACGGGTAATAGGGGTGACTGTGTAATAGTAAAATTTCTAACTCAAGCTTTAATTCAATTGTCCACTTGATCAAGTACCTTGTTGGCTTATAACGCTTTATTACTGGTTTCTATCACTTTTTGATTCCAATTTTACTTAAGGATGGACAAAACGATAAAATTGACATCTAATCCTAATTGAATAGTGCTGAATAACAAAACGTATCGAATCCACCTATTGTATGAAACATAAAGGAGAAAGTGATACTCGACTTTGATATGTTACCTATCGACAGAGACATGGTATGATACCCCAGGAGACTGTACCAAAACTTTGAGGGTTGAAACGGCGACTGCTGACACGTGTTTTTAGAAATTGATATAGATAACATGGATAAGTTGAATTCGAATATTACTTGCTATAACGGTGAAGGAAAACATTGTGCGGATAACTTCATGTCTAGAGTACGTATGTTATAATATTTTATGTTTCTGAGGCGTGTAGAGTCTGCCAATCCGCTCCACTGCTGGACCGGGTCTCCTCTTATAGTGAGAGGGATAGTCCATAGCCTACCACGCTGGTCAAAGGCGGATTGGATTCGTAGACTTCACACACCTCAGAAAATATTATATACTTTATAACACTAAGGTGTGCAGGTTTCTTCACGATGTTTTCCTTCACCGTTATAACAAGTGATATTTAAAATTTTAGTTTTAAAACACACGTAACATGTCAGAAGTGCCTGCCAGGATCGAAGCCAGACCTTCCAAAGTGGGGGAGGTTGAATATCAAACCACTAGACAATCACTGTTATTTATACGCGGTTAATAAGAAAAAAAGGATAATAATACCTTACCTATAATAGACAAATTGACGCCGAGATTTCTCGTTGGCGAACGCATAAAATCCACCCTGCAGTGGTAAAGATCCTGGTCGTCGTCTCTCAACAGCGAGATGGTGACCTCCGAAGGCTGCAGCGACAGGTCCGCCCGCAGTCTACCACTCGAGTTGAAAGCGCTGGACCATTCAACGCCTACCCGAGCATCGTAGCTGCAATACCAACACATTATCATGCATGCGTCTTACCGTTTAAGTTGGCATTAACGAATAAAGAATTGGCATTAATAACATTGGATTTTTAGTTTTATCTTCTATATCTTTTATTCTATATATTTTCAGGCAGACGGTGGAGTCAAGAGTGTCCGAAACCGGCGTGCATGCATGAATGGAGTCATGAATGTAAACGAATCACGTCAGGTTTATAAGGGCAGAGATATTTGGCACTCGGTGCTTTCTGCCCACCCCGCTAGAGCCCTGGCGTAATCGTATAATAATAACAACAAATATTCTATATCATTATCGTAACATAAGATAATAATAGTAACTGGGAGAATCCTATACGTGGCGATCTGTCCTGATCTCTTTACATTACGTTTACATTAGTCGGCAGCACGAAATACTATCGAATACCTGTACTTTTCATACAAAACGTGGAATGTACATTTACGTTTACATTAACTTAGACGCTAGAAAATCGGAAGTGTGATTCTTGCTCGCAAAATTAGTTCCTTTTGCGCACGATAGGGGCGCTGTACATTTTTCATACATTTTTGTACCATTTACCGTACGAATACTTCGTCGCTAGAAGTTCGTGCTAGGGCCACTGATTTCAAATTAGGAAGCTAAATGCCTGTGTTATCATAACCGGATAGCTCATAAACATACATATGTTTACACAAAAAAAACAACGAATGTATTCATCGAACAAATGTTTATCCTAGGTGGGAATCGAACCCACGACTTCTGGCCTAGTAATCAAGTTCTCTGACCACTGGACCAAGAGGCCGGTGGTTAGATTAATCAATTAGATAAAATTTGCGTAACATCAAATATACAAAGATCTTAATTCACAATGGCGTCCTTTGGTGCATACTTTAAGTAAATATGCAAGTAAATTTAATGACGCGACTAAGAGGATGTTTGCGCAAAGTGATATAATATATATGAAATATTTTTCTGTCTTCGTTATATTACTTAACTCTGTTCATATTTATTTATCACAACTAAAGGAAGCCTCTTGCGTCTAATTGTATATAAATAAATGGTTTGTTGCTAAATAAAATGATATTACATACTCGTAGTGTACACGTTCCTCGCCGTCGGTCATACGATATTCTTGGGAATAATTCGTACTAATGAGTAGTTACGCAAGCGTATATTTCTAACTAAATCCCTGAATGGCACATGTAAAGGCGTCATAATTTTCTCAGGCACTCCGTATAGTGTATAAACGTTCTTAATAGCCAGCCTGAGTGTTTAAATTAAATATGAATTTCTAAAATACTTAGAAAAAATATTTAATTTTATTTAATGATTTAATGTGAAGCTGATTTATGCAGTTCATTTTAAAGCCTACTTAAAAAATTAATACACAAAAGAAGTCATATACAGGCATTCGTAAATTCTCAATAATTAATGCTATTTACTAATTGGTCCTTTTCAAATAAATTTATACCGCTTTTTATCAGTTCGAGGCTTACAGGGTGGTTTTAAAACTGATGAAAGTTTCATTAGTTTCTATCTCTTAAAATCAGACGCCCTCATAAAAACAAATCCCGATTATCAGTCAATGATTTAAATTTAGCCGATGATTTATTATCATCGTCTCAAGTTGAATCTTTAAAGTTGAGTAGTGGAAAAATGGAAAAGGAAGTAAGTGTATTTAACGAAAATTACTTGCCATAACAGAAATAGATAATATCATCTCGCTACAAATACTGGATTATCTGAATACATATTATTC
>DWUN01005014.1:0-10185 GCA_018249975.1 Passova gellias | reverse complement strand
AGGAAGGTTTGTATGTATAATATATAGTAGAGAAATACTGTTATAATTTATATGGCAGAACAACGTTTGCCGGGTCACTAGTAGTTGATAAATTGTGAAAAGGTGTCGAATGTGTTTTAAAAGTAGACGCAGCCGCTGTACCGCGACTATCATATGTAGGTGTTGGAAAACCATATTGATCTGTCTGGCTAAATTTTGCCCAGCACTAGCCGAAGGGTTCCTTCTGCAAAATCTGCTATATCCACTGATTGCTTAGCAAAGTTTTTATAACAATCACTTTAACCGTAATACTTACAAGTTCTATAACTTTAAGATCGTTTTTAGAATTATATTACTTGCTGTAAATATAATGTTATAGAGGTGGCAAATCAATTGATATTAATTGTTCACAGAAGCTCTAAGCTATCTATATTCAATCACAAAACCAATACCATAACTGCGTCTCGAATATATTATGTGAAGTTATATACAATTACTATCTTTTGCCCGCGAACTGGTCCGAGTGGAATAATGATGGTGCAGGATAGGATATGATAGGATAGTATAGGATACTTTGAAAAATTTGACGAACATTTTTTTTTATCCTTGGTAATTTTTTTTTTATTTCTTAAAAGTATCCTATGTTATTATACATATAAACCTTCCTCTTGAATCACTCTATATATTTAAATAAAACGCATCAAAATCCGTTGCGTAGTTTTAAAGCTCTAAACATACATAGCGACAGACAGCGGAACGCGACTGTTTTTGACCGACTTCAAAAAGGAGGAGGTACTCAATTCGTATGTATTTTTTTTTATACTATGTAGTGATGATATGTACATAAAATTGCATACATTTGTAATTATAGATAACGCTGTGCTATGTCTAACGGAACATCAAAATACAGTCTTTGGATTAATTTCTTCAGTGTTCCTCAAGAATAAAGCACGTTGACCCCAAATGTTACTTGTAAGGATTTTATGATTATTCATACTACGTTAGACGGCAGTGCATTCGCCTTGCCGTCTACATGGTTGACGCATTGTAACTATCACAGAACAGATAGCATGTAGAAATGACTTAAAATCTTCGTGCAGAAATCATTGTGAATTAGTTCGCTTACTTTTAAATACTGTAAATTTTAAATGAACATAACCTAAAACTTACCAAAAATTTCGACGTATAATCATCTGATTTCAGCTTTTATCATCCTGATCGGCTGTGAATTATTCCAATTTTGATACAAAATGGTACATTTAGTAGATTATAGCACAGTTTGCTTTTCCATTTTATTTGCCCTTAGCCTCGCCTGGTTCAAACGGATGACGTAAGCTGTAAGCGTTTGCCTAGTAAATGATACTACGTTTGCAGGCTATAATAGTTTTCGAGAAACTCAAACTTACTCGTATTAACGCTTTATATCCGCTTTAATTCATATCTTAATAGAACGTCACTATTTTGTGTTCTGTCTGTGGACCTGTGTCTCGCCAAATCTGAAACAAACGTGCCATGTTACACAGTTATTTATATAGCGTGTCTAACTAACTCGTGTTCTGTGGTAATGGTGACCATAATGAACGTTGTATTATACCCATCGCGTCATATTATACCGGGCGCTCCATGTGAGGTTATTATGTCGTGCTTGTGTGTAATCAGATTTATGCTAAGAGGTCCGGAGGAAAAACCGCCGACCCTGTCTCTCTAATGGCTACATTGGTATTGAATTCGTAGTAAAATATTGACATGATTCTAAGCTCGATATAGACGCATGCTGTCATATCGTTTTCTAATCTAGTATCAGCTGAGATTTAAGCTTGATTCTTTTAAACAATCGTATACTTGTACGGTTGTTTTTCTATTTCTGTAATATAAACAATGCAGTTTTTATATAGTACCTAATGCTTTTTTTAATCGAAGAGAGCAGCAAACGAGCAGGCATCAGTCAGAAATGGCCACTGCCGTTCATCAGCTCATGTGCACCGATCTCCAATAGAACTATTGTAATGGGACTGTTAGTAATATTAGTCCAGTTAGTACTTGTTTAAGTGTAGTAATTATAGCGACTAAATATTTGTAACAAATTAAGAATATTCAGAACTTTGCTATCGTCAACAAGTGAAGTCAGCGCGTGATACTTGCGTCAACTTAAGAATTCATGAATGGCAGATGTAGGTACTTAGCACGTTTTTTGCTTACGACGTGACGTCAGCGCGTTAGGAGCTCGCTTGACCGTTAACAACTAAATTCAATGAAATAAACGTATAATAAATTTCATTACTGTACTTATCTGTTGTGTTGCAATGTTGCAAAGTAAAAGTGCTGCTTATAGAGCCAATAGCTGAACGGTTGTATGGAATAAAAGCATCACACTTTGTGTGTACACAGAACGAAATCCTGTCTACACTTTCAGCGATAACAAAGTATCTTATTACAGTAAATACACCGTTCAACAATGTCTTAGAATTTCAATCGCTCGTTACTTAGTGGAAAGTTCAATGACCGAGGGAAACTGTTGGAGTTCCATGAAAAAGTGGCTGTTTATTCAGTAAGGACAATTTTTCCTCATTTCTGTATAAATATTTCAATCGCTAAAGCAACAAAGTGTTCGGTAGAACGAGTCAACTAAAGATAAGTGATTACGTTAAAAGCCACGATGAGGCTGCCTGAGTAATTGCCTCTGACCGGGTTACCCAAGAACCATGATATTGGTGTTTTATGTGTTCTCGAGGTTACGTCCCAACTGCTAATGACTGTGATTTGTAGCCATGATAGGAAGTGATTTAGAAGAAATTAATGCATGAAACGATATCCCCACAGGTACTTACTTAATCCACGCAATAAAAAGAGCATATACCAAGCATATGGCAATTATATTAAATTGCAGTACCTTTTAGTGTAGACTTATAAAGTAATAAGTTACAAAAAGCATAATATAAAATATATTTACTTTACACAGCGAGTGAGATTATGGAACTTGCCCGGAAAGTGATTATGAGCAGTTACAGAACACTGTGTACTTAGGAATTAACGTTTTTCTGGGTCAGGAACAAATGATGTACTAGACATGATTATAATCTCTGAATTCGGCCATGTTTATATATTTTACCTGTCACCCGTCTCATATATGAGACAAGGACGAATCATAGGTGTTGAAACGGCCTCGGTGTCCGTTATATTTTTGAATCAAGCGAGGTGTCATCATGAGATTCCTAGATCTCTATCGGTTGCTAATAATTGAAGTAATTGAAACTTCTCTAGTAGTACTTACCTTAATACATCATGGGGCCCTTAGTTATTGCGAGGCCCTTAGTGTCAGATCTACAAGGTTCCGGGCAGTAGATCTTTGCGAGAGCGCCGTATCTATTACACAAACTATGTGAATTGAACATAGGTATTTCTGATGAGTATGATCGGTTGTCAGGAACTCTTACATATGTATTTGATTCCAAAGTGATTTTATTATATTAATATGACTTGGTAAGATAGAGCCGTCGTATCGTTATTATAACACGTGTTTTATATTTACTCTCCGAACTTATGGGAAATAATAGAACTGTTAACTGAACGATTGCTTGGAATGCCTAGCGCTCGAGTCCTAAAAACGACCGCAGTGATGAGTGGTTTAGTGTAATACACAGAGTGAATGTCTTTCAATTATCACAAAAGCTGTTTATTGCAAAAAAATGCTTCCATGGAGTTTCCACTCTCTCCAGACATACAATATGTTTCTGGCCGTTTTAGGAATGTATCCAGTGGTATCTCTCAAGAGTAGCACGCAACTGCTCTTATCATTGGGTCTTGAGTCTCGCCGCACATAATTTAAATCTCTTTCGCCGACTACGTCTGTGAGGTGGTAAACAAGTCGTATCGGAACGATCAAATAATAGTAAGTTTGCCGAGTTCCATTTCTTTTACCCGCATTTATTTATTTATTCATTCAAAACATTATAAAATTGTTTATTGCTATATACAATTTGGTTAATAAAAATTCACCTTTTGTCATATATAATACAAGATTTCATATTAGAATGTATAAATCAAATTTACACAGTACCTGCCCAAAGTTAAGGTTTAAATTAACTATGTACATTATACGAGTACATTCATATGTAAATATGTTATCTATGTATTTGCGTGACAATAGTGAAAACTAATAACTATGATGACGAATCCAGAGCCTTGTAAATATTTTTTGCAATAGGCATACATGTTTAACTAGAGGATTATCCACTTCATATGTTAATAGTAAGATGAGATCATTTTTGGTAGGAATGTTCAGTGATAATGATTTTCCGGCGCGTGATGCTTGCCTAGGTCTTTCGTGTCACGATTCCTTAATAAAAAAATCCCACACAACGCCTTATGCTTATTTATACAAATAAAAAGAGAACCGTGATGGTGGAATACAGAATGCATACAACGATACAAAAATAATATAAGCAAACCTAATTGAATATTATTCTATTTACTATACGACGGCCATCTCATAAACGTAGGCGGGCAAGCTCAGAAATACCTAATTACAAAGCAAATTCCCTATTACGTCTATAGGTATAATATAGAAAATGACCAAGAGTGATCTTTAAAAAATTATTATCGTATGCGTAGCACATTTAATTCTACCATATTTTAAATTTAAACCGAGAAAGACGTATTTATAGGACATGGAAAATTATATTTAAATGTTTTCCTACCATTAATTAATTAAACATCATCATTTGGGTAAATATGGGAGCCACAGTAAATATTATTGTCGATCACTATTTGTTCTCTGAAGGCTAATTTAATTATTTTCGGAGGCTGTATTTCTTTATGTTTCGCCACTTTAATTGTGTGTACACCACGACCGATGCTTCTAAATATCCGTATAACTGATCACGTTTCCTTAATCAAACCGAACATTTCCGTTACCACACGCATGGCTATTAATAGTTTGAATTACCTGATTTCCTTAAAACTGTTATGTACAGTAAACGATTCTGGTTTTCCTAAACAGTAATTAGTTGTTTATGACTATCACTATACTGGATTGTATTGTAAGAAAAGTATGAACGTGAACAGAACGCCTTACGAAAAGAACCACTTACTTATCAAAATGTACTATCATGAATAAATACATTATGTACCGCGTCAGAGCTACGAGCTCCTTTCATTACTACTACTTTGTATATGATAATGGCTAAAATTTAAAACCATAATATACTAAAATATCTATTAATTTAGTAATAAACAGTAAACTTTAAGACGTGTATATTAAGCATCTGCTCGTATTTACTGCAAAAAGCTCTTTAGGTGTAAGACTGACATGATTCAATAATGTAGCCGTACGTAATTCGTTCGTTCACGTTAAATTAACAGTAAATTAAATAAGAGATCCCGCTATGTCATTACTTGCAGTGGCTCGGAAATTCTGAATTGTGGCGGCCGAATTGTGGTGGTCGGTTGTCGATCGATGCCAAATCTAATTGCATCGTTTTTCCATCCAATTGCAATATTTGTTCCGTCATTGTTGTTGCAATGTGTTGCTTAGAACCCGTCGTTGATCAAATGAAACTGTTTTATGTTCTGGCACAGACCGAAACTAATCTTGCATTTGAGCAAAAAATGTCGTTAACATCGCCGCCCACACTCGGAACTAGTGCATAGAAAAAAAAATCGTGGCGCCGCACCCGCTATGTCATATTGAGAAGTTATTGAGTTCTTGACTCGTCGGTAAAAAACTGTCCAGTTAGACGTCGAAGGCAACGAACCTGCGAATGGGGACACGCTACAAAAACATTCGGGGTTTGGGAAGGAACTGTTCTGATATGCGGAAATTACAGCTCTTCGGTTCAAATTGTTCTTAGGTCCGTGTAAAGAATTTAAATAGCCTGAAGCGTCCAATTAAGTCAGTTTATGATGTTGGAATGTTCATTATTTTGATTGGTCTAATCAAAACTAAGTAATACTTTTGTAATCTTGCACTGACTCGAAGAGTTAACCAAACAAATTTCAAATCTAAGAGAGACGTGTACGAAATTATGGCTATTGTTGTTGAGTAAGAAATTTAATTATGAAATTATGGAGGATTGAGGGAGGTTCAGCGATATGTAACAGTACCTACATTCGAATATGTTATGAAATAGTGAATGGCAAATCTTTGTCGTGGCGTATTTGATTTTAATCGTAACGATTATCTACCTAAACAACGTAAGCGCAAGTTTATATCTAGATTATTATTATCTCTTATTGCTCGAGGATAAATGCTTACGAAGAAGATAATTGTAGACCACGATTTCATAGTTTAAATTGAACGTTATTCATAGCAAGTTGAATTAAAAAAGCAACGAGGATTTATCCATAACTAGGTTAAGTTCTTATATTTAAATAAATAAATAATAAAACATTACTTTAACTAGAGGACATGTTGTAAGATTCTTCACGTAATTGTAGGTACATTTTATTAAAAAAAAAAACTGGCGTGAATTTCTCTCCTAATCAGAAGTGTACGGATGTGTACACCGAGGTCTAGCTTTCACTCGCCGCACCGCCCATATGGATGTAAAACATGTTTCATAAAGAAATAACTTTTCTTCCAATTCGTTCCGTATGCTCCTAATATTGGTGACATGAATTGAATTGTAATAATATGCTATTTGGTAAGCTTGTTAAATATCAATTGTACTGTGTTTTCTAAAGGATTGCTAAATTAATGCTTCAGGCTAAATTATGCTCCCTACTTACATTGAATTTCTAAGCAATCATTATTGAATTAAGCATGATCCGACTGTGGTTGCACATCATTTTAAGTTGAATATTATTCTTGCTTCATGTGACATTAATATTATAATAAAGACCCCAGGACTGAAAACATTAATCGGACTTTATGCTTATCTGCAATTAACTACAGTATAGAGTGGAAGAAAAATGTTTTACTTTTATTAATGAAAACAGGCGGATTTCATGTTTTAAGTATATTTATAAAATCTTTTTATGTCTAAATGGACCGGATGTTACGAAGTTATTAAAATTGAAAATGAAATTAGACAAAATAAAATCTTCCACGCGAATGACGTTGAGCAGGAACAGCTCGTTTTAGTCGTTAAACATAAACACCGATTATGTTTTTATTAGGATAGTAAATCCAGAGGCAGACAGGCTAGAAACGGGCCACTTTATGGCAGTATTCATAATTGCAAATGGACATTTACAACAGCAGAAGAGTGGGCAATATGAGCAGGCTTTAGAAGATGGTTCTTTTTGTATATCTCCATAAACCCAAGCTTATAGCGGTCTGGGAATATTCAGTAATTCGTATGTAACTGTATCTGAATGACTTTTTTTTAATAAACATATAAAAAAATCAGACTCATACCAACAACGAATTGATAAATTAATTTATCTGAATGTGTTCTATACCAATCTTACTATATTACTTACTACTTACTTACATCATAAATGATTTGGTAGGTATTGTAAACTCTGGTAGAGCATAACTCGATTATTTGGACCTTGGACACTAGTGGATCTCCCGTTGACCGTTCAGTTTATCGTTGAAAGCAAACAACTCGCGCCATTAAAACGTCACCTTCGAACACTATTATGTCTCCATTGTGTACAAAGCAACCGAGCATTGTTTCACTCACACCTGTACTCTAACACTTAGAGATGTCCGTTTCAATGTTACAAACGATACTAAACACGATAATGAACCTTTACCTGAAGATGTAACTAATGTCGTAACTTCAGGCGGTCAAATTGTTGTAGACTTTAAAATTAACGAGTGTAAAGCGAAAGTGTTATAAAAGTGTTGAGTTGTGACTTAACAATTAGAGCTTGTGAGTTATGATGACGAAACGTGATAGTGCTGATACACTATCACTTTTTATACACAATACAATTGATGGTCGGTGAACATTTCATGAGGCGGTTTATGCTCATACGTAACTATACCTTAATTGGTATTCAAGTGTACACTGTTCGTTTCATTTTTATCAGATCATGATGCACTGAAACGTTTATTGTAAGCTGACGTTCGTGGTGTTTTCCAGTTATGGGTGTATACGACTGTCGTAATTTTTCCTACAATAAGAAGAAAATTCCGTTTATTCAAATACTAGGAACTCAGGATTATACGAATTAAATTTGGAATGCATTCTAATGCATGAACGTTATATTAAATGGCGTATACAATAATTATATTAAATTGCAATATTTAACGGCCATTTGGTTGTTGCCGCTGCGTATGGCAGGTACCTATATCTTGCGGGCCGTATAGCCTCGCTCTCCTTTTACCGTCGTTTTGCGATAAAAATATTTATAATATCAATAGGTGCAATGCCCCCTATTGCAAGTGAGTAATTAATATTTTTATGTAGGTCCTCTGCAGTAGTATTTATTGTTATTATCTCTTTATTATGTACAGAAAGTGGCCAATTCTCGTCGTTGTTAGATTTTTTATGTAATTGTAATTTTTTCATGGCCAATTCAGGGCCAACCGCGATTACTTTTGTGTTGTCCTTAACGATATTTTTTTTATTTTTCTTTATTTTTTTTTATGAGAGTAGTGAACGAGCTGACAGCAGTCACGAGGGGCCGCTGTTGCCCATGGACATCTGCGACGGACCTCTAATAGGGCTGTAGGGATGTGACTGTTAGTAATATTAGTCCAATTAGTGTTTGTTAGTGTAAGTGCAGTTAATATTCGTTAGTATCTGCCCTATCAGAGGTCCGTCACGGATGTGTCACTACTCTTGAGGACTGAGATGGTCGCCTCTGGTATACGCGTGGACCGGCAACCACACCCTTCAAACTGAAACACAGGTTGTAAAAACAATTGCTTCACGGCAGAAATAGGTGTGGCGGTGGTATTTACCCGGGCGAACCGTATACAGGTTCTACCACCTCCAGAGACGCATATAATATCAAACGTTTTCTGTTTGTAATGTAATTTAATTCAATACGAATTTAAACATTACAAAATATATTCTGAAATCATGATTTGTTAATATTACAAACCTTGATAACGTCAACAATCGAGCAACCAGCATTGTTTACTCAAATATTTAGTTGCTGTAACGCTCGATGGCCTTTTTTGAGGAACGAAATCGTACGATTGACGAAGTTCGAGTAAACAACAGTCTCAATTCGCATTCAGGCGATAGGAGTTGCCATATTATGGTACCAAACAATAATGACATGGACACTATAATTCGCAAATTTTTCTATGAACAAATGCCAAAAATAATAGATCAATATTCAACATTAACTTAGATGCAAATAGCGATACTTTTTATTGCGACTGTTTTTTATTTTTTTTTTCAGTTCAGTACGTCATCATTAAAATTCATGCTGGCTAAGGTCATAAATATACCTTTCTTCAAATATACGTACATCCTCTAGTTTTAACCGATTTCAAGGAATAATAATAAATCATGTACGATGTCATGTAACAACGGAAATATATTCATAACATAGTTAATCAGGCATGCTATTTATATACATCTATTTTCATGGAATTTACAATTGCTTATATAATAAATACCTCATTTTATAACTCATACTAGTATATACACAGTTAAATATCCAATAACATCTGGTCACCTTTTAAAACGTAAAAGCAAATAATATGTGTCACTCTAGACTTAGAATGTCAAATTGAAAATATTATTTATCCATGTTACAATAAAATTAAATAATTTATTGCTCTTTGCGAAGGGCGGACTTAATTCAACAAACAACAATACCTTGATGGCGAGAGCAACGAGAATAGCTTTAGATCTGACGCTCGGTACGTTGTATAACATAAGTATCTCAAAGAAACTGTAGCAAAACAAAGTGCTATAATATTATTTTAAATACAATTTTTTTAGATGTTTTTTACTTTTGATCACATAAGATGCGTTTGTTTTGTTTTTTGCAGTTTCTCTGAGAACAGTCGGACCAGTCGTGTCAAATATATGGTCGGCAACAAAACGCCTACTGATAAACTCACCAGGCAAACCATTAATATGCAATCCGCTTATAAGAAGAGCAGAAGATGCTTTGAATAGACTAGCATCCACGTTAGTGTCAAAAATAACTAATCTTAGAGATCGCCAGCTACCAGCAGAAGCGAAGTATCTTGAGAAAGAATTAGACAAAGTTAAAAAGAAAATTGGCCAGAAAGGAGATTGTTGATTTGTTAAATTATTGTCAAAAATAGAAGTTTGAATTATTTGTAAT
>DWUN01005013.1:0-10187 GCA_018249975.1 Passova gellias | reverse complement strand
TCTGATTCCAAATTAGGCAATTTAATGCTTGTGTTATAGTAACCGGAGAGCTACATATATACATACGATATAATACATATGTAGATATCACTGTCACTAATATGCTATGTGTGTAATTGTAAAAACCACAGACCAACATATTGGTTGAATACCGTTTGAATGTGACGATGTTGTACGGCTTGGGTGGCGGAAACTGGTCGGCAGGTATTGTGTGAATTGCGAGCTTGTAGGCTTTGGGGCCGGCTTTTGAGATGTAGAGTTCCGTTTGCGAGCTGAGCTTTAATTATAACAGCTTGCAATGTTGCGGTTAAAACAAAACCGTCTGCACCTCAATTAATATCAGACGAACTCGTAGAGAAACACAATTAAAAGGAATTATCCAAAAGAACGACTATTAGTCGAAATTGCTTATTAGTCATTGTTTTACATTGAACGTTATATGTAATTGTTTGTATAAAATATTTTTTTTTAAGTTTAAACGAAGGTAAACATTTTTGACATTATCTTTCTTGCTTCCGTCCAGAAGTTGCGATAATTACATAAGCGTATCTTTAATGTTTAAGCACTTTTTTATACAAACATGCGCTTATCAATCCACATAAGCAATTTTTCAATGGCCCCGAAATAATTTATCACGCTACGCAAAACAATATCCAAGGTAGATAGTGTACGATTCCCTTAAAAAATGATCCTTCAATTCTCGCATAGGGGCAATCTATCATCATGGCACGCAAATTTTTCACAGGACGCTCACCCTTAATCATAGTGTACCTGAACGATCAAAACTTTGAGAAGATCTGGAACGTAAGGCAATCATGGATCCGTGTGATTTCCCCCGGGACGAATTAACGGTGGAACCACAGTTGCGACTGAGCGGGAATCGGGAATTCAAAAATACGGGCACATCTCTAAGGATTCGACATTGTTACCAAAAATTCAATCTTTTGCCTACAAAATACCGAATTAACAAAGCGTTAGTATGTAGTTAAAGCGAGTCCTTATTAGAATAGGCAGAAAGCCAAATACCCTTGTCCTTACAAACCTGACGTACTTCGTCTACATTCATACACAGTCATCAGTCATCAGTCTCTTCATCCATACACGCTGGTTTCGGAGACTCCTGACCTATCCACTAGCCAGGTGTTTGGTCGAGATAGAACAGTCTTGGTCTTCCTCGGCAACTATAGATAGAGCGGTACGCCTAAAATAACTGTATAGAAAGTTCGGTCACTCTTATAACGTTATCACGAAGTTTGAGACGCCCTCGTTCAAGCAACGAGTACCATCAGTCCGGCGCATTTCTTTTGTGTTCTCGTCCATGGTTCCCGATATGGTCGGTTGTAACCGTTAAAAGAAAGTACCCGCTACTAAGCGAGTAAAGGGTTTGTCTGACCGCGATTAGGAGAAACACTAAAGCGAGTATTCAAATTCAAAATCAGTTTATTTTATATATTATAAGGTACATACATACACTCATTGAAGGTCATGTTTTAGTCATCTACCTTCTATATAAACGGATATAAACTGATATATGAATAAAACGGAAATATGGATATAACGGTTTCAAAAGAATTGTCTATGACTTAACATTTTCAAGCCAAGCAAAATTTACATGATTAACTTGCAAAACCAAAAAATTGTCTTTCTTAACTATAATTGATTTAAATACCTCTATTAAAATTATAGTTTATAGCAGGTATTGTTAAGGATGTGAGGACAGACAACAGTAGCCCTTCTTGATGCAAAAAATACTGGTTTATCTAAGTAAGAAAAGCATACAGCAATCACTACATAGTATAAAACAAAGTCGCTTTCTCTGTCATTATGCCCCCTTGTTCCCTTAAATATTTAAAACTATGCAACGGATTTTGATGCCGTTTTTTTAATAGATAGTGATTGAAGAGGAAGGTTTATATGTATCATTTAATTTATTTAAATGATTTAAATTCATTTATTTAATTTATTTAAATTCAAATACATATGTATTTGTACAAATATGATTACATTTCAAGATTTTAGAAAATCGATCAGATCAATGATACGAATAGTTTTATCGCGTTCCGCTTGCTAGTTGGTGGTGTTACAAGCGGGCACCACCAGCCCGTTAGAGATTACGGGCTCGGAGTTACTTTGCTTAACGTCCGCTTTAAGGAACTCTTCATATTTTTCTGGTGTCTTAATCGCGATATCATGCTCGTTGTGGAACGAACCATTTTTAAATGGAAACCACAGGTGAACGGAACGGCATAATAACGGTTGTTTTGTAAGAAATACGAGCTGTGCCCCGCGGTGTTACCCGTGTAAATCCCGATCCTATGGGAATTTCGGGATAAAAAGCGGCCTATATCTTACCCTATAACCTCCTCTATCTACCAGTTAAAGTTCCTTCTAAATAGGTTCAGCCGTTCCCGAGAATAGAGCTGACAAACAGAACGACACACGGACAGACAAAAATGTGAAACAAAAACTTCCGAAAACACCGAGTTCAATTAGTTGATAGTAATAATAAGAAAAAAAAAATAATAAAATGTATGTACATTTTTAATAAAAAAACAAAGTATACAATTTTAATATCAGCGGTTCGAATAAAATATTCGCTTGGTCATTATTATTTTTTAATATACAAAAACGTATCCAGTAAGCTCGGGCTTACGTAGCCACAAGTAACGTATAATGCACAAATCACGGTACAGCGGACCCGAATGGAAGCCAATGTGTCCGTGCGCTCCTAGGAGCGTAATCTTGCGTTACCAGAGCAGAAGGGAAATTTGAATAAATATATGCATCTACACAAACAGATAGGTACGAGCCAACGTTAATGCTTCAGCCGCGTCTGCTAATTAAAATTGGAGTTTAATGCGATATAGTTGTAACTTCGACTGTGAGTGCAAACGCTTGTGATTATGATTACGAGTACTTGCCGCTATTTGGGCGTGCGTGAACAAACAAATGTGCCCAATACGAAAGTTGTTTTTTAAATTTACTTATTTGTTGCTATATTTAAATTGTGTTTTTTTTTTGTTTTCTCCACTAATCATCATCATCTTAAAAACGTTTGTCATCGAACCTACTACTTCCGGTTTGCAATCAAGGTCTCCAGCCAATAGATATGTGTACTTTTATATGTGTAGAGTCGTGTGACGGATCAGTGACGGATACGACGATTTACGCTCTCTACGGGTCTCTACATCAATCTTATACACGTGGAGTGAATTGCAAAGCAAAGTACTTCACGCTTCGCACTTTGGATGGGTTAAGTTTAATGATGTTTAGAATTGCACATGCGCCGTTCGATAAGTTAAAGTAGCTTTTTTTAGGGTTCCGTACCTTTAAAGGATAAAACCGGAACCCTTATAGGATCACTTTGTTGTCCGTCCGTCTGTCAAGACCCTTTTTTAATTATTTTAATAACTGGGGTCAATTTCACTACGGCTTTGTTGGGCTAATCGCACAATACATACACCGATTTGGCTAAGGATGAAAGTGCATTTGAAAATACGTGTTAAAATGCTATAAAAACTAATTAGTCCCAAAGTGACAATATAGAACTACTCGCCAACGACATTCCGCTTACGATTGTCATCCGCCACGAGAGAGCTTAACTTTTTTGACGGTTACTTAGCTGAGAGCTTTTAATTAGTCCGTAATTAGTGCCTTAATACCGTTCGCATTAACGCGGCTCAGTGTTTTCGGGGCTCAATTAATTTGGACTTATAGATTTCTTAAAGGATTTCTCAAGAGTCTCTGTAACCTCCAAAATTTGTGTGTACGTAAAAAGGCACGATAATTGTTGGAAAATTAGAGGCTATGGTTGTTTGTAAACAAACTGTTTCGTATGAAGAATTGCTTTTTGGTTTTAATTATACCAAGAATGTAAGTCAATAATGTCTGTATGTTGACAAAATAAATGTTTTATTTTTTCCTTCTTTAAATATTTACACCGAGTGGAAATCGAACCAACACGTTGGCTGAGCAGACAGGGTCAGTGACCACTAGACCAACTGCTGTAAATCGGTATAATCAACGTCGTGTCCGCTTTTATCGATTCATTAACCGTCATTTCCTTTATCAGCGAGCGAAGTTTTTGTTACCGGGTTCATTAGCGGGACTTTTTGTTAAGCTCGCCTCTGTAACAGCTTGTAATTATTTGGAAAGCATTTCGTTGTAAATCCTCTTAAGTGAAGCCTTTTAGCGGAACTTTTTAATACAGGTTTAAGAAGTGAACTTTCCTTATTTTTTTTTCACCTTTGTGTTATAAAAGCGTTTTATTAAAAAATAAAACAATGTTTCCCTTGCTTAATTTTAATTTGAGTTTTTCTGTTATTCTTTTGAGATTCGTCTTATTCTAGGTCTGCTTGTTTAAAGGCGATGCATATTGTCAATGTATATAATTAGGTAAATCAAAACAGAATAAAACGACTGATTTATTCGGATCAAGTCTATCGCGATGATATGCCATGACTCCAGAAACATTTAAAAGCGTTCTGTGAGTTTCGCCGGCTGTTTCCTCCTAGTCCGTAGCCTGAGATGCGCATAAAGTCATAAAATGATAACTATAAAATACACGTACATTAAGTGTATGTACGTATATTCCATGAATATGAAGTTGAATTTGAAATTTCCGATAACATAAGAATCATGTTAATACCGTAACTGGCATCTTTGACGTGTTCGGCTCAGTCGGGACGACTTCAATTCACTCGTGTGCCTATCTAAACATTCCTTCGCAGAGCCGGACGCTTGGCAATTTTTTTAATGCATCCTTCGTTTCAAATGAAGCGTAATCATTATTCGACGGAAATATCTCATTAACATATAGAAACTGATCATTGGATCTTGTATTTTGTTGCGTATGACGTAATATGCGCTTACTTGCCTATTAGGATTAATTAATAATTATTAAAAACAAAAAAAACGTAACATCACGCCTGTAATCCCCGAAGGGGTAGGCAGAGGAGTGTAGTACACCCCCACATTTCACCAGTTACGTTTCAGTCCCAAATGGAATAAGTGGTGAGCCTTTTGCCATGCCCCGGGCACACATCCAGACTCTGAGTCACTACTAAAAATTCTAAATTAGAAAAATTCCAGCAGTGCCCAGCCCGGGATTTGAACCCAGGACCTCCCGATCGTCAGTCGCGCTAGCAACCGCACGACCAACGAGGCAGTCAATAATAATAATTATAATTATAATAATATAATAATAGCTGTCGATCGACTGCTTTATCTAACTTAGTGACCCCGTGCTTTATTGTCAAGCCGTTAACAAATCTGACAGCTGCGATGTTCTGGCTTCGATTCCTAACCAGAACAAAAACTTGTGTAACGATTTAAAGCTGTAATATTTAATACATATAAGTACTTTGGGAATGTATGTATATGTGTAGTTTCTTAACCTTCGTCAGCAAATCGGAAGACTTCGAGTTCTGTATGAAACAATATGAGGAACTACTGTAGGTAATTTCGGCCTTAATCCACAGAAAGACAGTATCTTAGTATATAATACAAAATCATTGTACATTCGATATACTACTCACTAGTTACCAATAGACTGTCACAGTTGGCAATTACAAGGGGCGTGCGGTTGATTGAAATTAAACTAAGCCGATTGAGATCCGGCCGAGATACACTGAATTGCTTCATCTCTTATTGGTTACCGTTTCGAGCTTGTTATGCGAATTTAGATTTCAGATGTACAACATCTACGATTGCTTGTTATAAATCGATACTGCGAAAGCTTAGATTAAACAAGGTTTTTTCAGTCTAATGCTTTGAAGAAATTGACGTTAAACATGTTAACATCTTAACATTTTTAAGAGTTTACTTTCCGGTTGTTATTGTGTTAAGCCTGTTCGATCTAACATTTAATGAATCGTTAGATTTATTTCAGTTAATTAACTACTAATTAAAGCATAGGTAGATTAGATCTGATTATGTAATCCTTAATACAGCATCCTTTAAAATATTACATTTTTTTTCAACTCTTTTATTGGTCTACTGCTGGACATAGGTCTCCTCTCATAGTGAGAGGGTTTTAGGTCTTATATGTTGTGATTTATTTATTTATTCGCAAGATTCGCTAGCAATTTGCAACTCGGTTACGTTTATGAGCCATCTACATAATCATTAAAGGTGCAGTCTAAACGCAAACCAGTACGTTATTAATACCAATTTATATACTTACGCCGTTGAATTTCAAATGTAGAGGCGATTGGGGAATTGACACAATCTATGTGACCAGTATAGCAGACCGATGTCGTTTCAAATTCGATGGCGGCCTGACTAAGCTCGTAGCACTTAGTGGCTGAGCGACGTAATATGTTATCTCGGTCGCTATTAGGGCGGAGTAATTTAGCGGCGTTGGCTACCCGCCGTTGCAGTGCCGGGGTGTGGGTTCAATTTTATTTTCTGCCATTGTTTTGTTCTATGTTTAATCTGTTCCTGTATAAATATTACATTGTAACATATTTTACAAGCACGCGAGATGTTTCAGTCAAATAAATTGAAATGTCACTAAGAATTGACACACGCAGTCATTTGTCATTTAGTCAATTTGAAGAAATACTTTCTATTCTAATGCCAAAAACATTCAATATTTGTGACGTAGAAAAAATTTTTGTGAGTTTTTTCAAAATTTCATTTTCAACATCAACATTCAGTTCTTAACACAGTATTACTATTTTCAAACATATTTTCAACATCAGGATAAAGTTCTTAATAAAATATTAGTTGAAGCGCAAAAACTGAACGCTCGTCTCGAGAACAATTCGCTATTTGTATGCACCTGGTTTGGCGAAGTTTGCCAACCGCGGCAAGAAAGCAAAGTTTACGGAATATCGGAAACACGGTTTGGTTTACAATTAGGATTTATCTTATATTTACTCGAGAGCTATATTTTAAATGGTCGCTTTACACCGAGAGTTTTACGTTGAGCGATGTCATTATGACTTTTTTCTTAAATGAACCTGCAAATGGATAGATCACAAAATTCACAATAAACCTATACATTACATCCTCATATAACATTGACAAACATACATTGGCAAACATTGATAACATTGACTGAGTAAAGCGTTTTATAAATATTTTTATTACAACTTTAACTTTATTGAAAACTACAATTTAGGGCTCCTAAAGTGCTGCCAACAAGAGAACTAATTTTAGTAGCCCTAAATTCCAATTATCATCAACACATTTTTTTCCATTTCCTCGCTTAAATCGTTTCACGCTCTATTTCAAACAATACCTTTAAAACAGAGGAAGCAACTTAATTTCCTCCCGACTTCCTGTGTCTGATAATAAACTGAAGCGCATTTTGATAATGCTGTTTGTTTATTTCAGTAAACATTACGAGTTTGTTGTGCTTTAACAGTGATTGATGCTATAATGTGATTTAACCGGGTAAGTAAAACCCGGATATGATAAATATAAACATGTTTCATTTACTCATTGAATCGGAAGGGTTACGTATTGGAGATTATATCGTGTATTGAATGTCTTAAAACCATCGTAAAGTCCTTTGACGCAGTTTATAGGTTCTTAGCGATAGAAACAGAGATAGATTAGTACCATCGTTTAAATCACTCGTAAACAACTATCACTAGTGGTAAATTATGCTAGAAATCTTTGCGCGGGACATTCCTTAACTCTACAGATATTTTGGGGTCATCAACCGAGCCGGCATCATAAATGATTCACGTGGCAATTTACGTTGAACAATTAATTGTGCAGAATTTTTTAAATGATCAGGAAAGAACCGAAACAATTTTGATATTGTAACGGCATTCTAAAGCCATCTATGTAATACATATTTACACCAAGCGAATCAACAAACGCTAGAAGTAAGCCTCTGTTTGCTATAATTACTTCTGATGATTTTTTAATCCCGTGTCGTGCTAGACCAACGTACACGTCAGATGAAACCTTAATTTCATTTAATTAAATCCTCCCGAAGACGAAACCTTTCATTTCTTATCGTCCATTCTGGGATTTTAATTTAAAAGTTTCTGCGTAACCTGTCCGCTTTGATAGATATTGAACTGTATCAATATTAAATTTTAATGAAAACGCTCCCAGTGACTTTGATATAAAGACGTAAACGATATAATTACTTTTGAATTTATAATTATAATTATAGATTGAGAACGTAAATATTATGGAATAATTTGCTTAATAAATACAATATAAATATATATGTTAATGGTTAAATAAATAAATAAAATAACAAATTCGATTAAGTGACAATGTTACCATACTTATATTTTTATTATGCTTTGTTACAGGTAAGTGATCGACGACAATGGAAATGATCGCTTTGAAAAAGACCATCAGTTTAAAAAAATCTTCTCGGTTGGTGATTTGGTGCTTGGACATTGACTATATACTTGGAAACTAGATTAACTGAACTATACGAGTATAAGATATATTTTATGTAATATACCATTAACAATAAAAATATGTGGGGATAATCTCACACACGGCTGACTGATTCCAAATTAAGCAATTGAATGTCTGTGTTATGTTAACCGGACACCTGATAACATACTCGTACATATTATGTACATACAATATAACTTAGTATACATATTTATATTACACCCAGAGACAGAACAAACAAATGTGCACATCAGACAAATGTTTGTCGTGGTTGGGCATCGAACCCACGACTTCCGATTTTGCACTAAGCCTCTAACCACTCAAGCACGAGATCAGTCGCTTATCAATATTGTGTACATATGTGTTTATCGGGCTTGCTCTGGCGAACACGGAACCCAGTCCCTACTTTGCATTCAAGCTCCTGCCGCCCGCCGGCAGCGTGGTCCCCCTGGAGACCGGGATCCCCCAGTTTTTAGTAGCAGATGAATATCTGTACGGTTTTCGGTTTGCCGGTTACGTTGTAGGATTTTTATTCACAACTTTCAGTCCCCTGATGATTCCTCGAAAGGGTTCGGTATACATTATTCGATATTCTAAATTGAACGGCTACAACCCGCTCCTGCGTTAACCTGTCTCGCTCTAGCCTCGGTAATTTGATATGTCCTACTCTATCGCTCGGGATTGCGTAAGTTCTTTCCGTTTCTTGATAGGATAACTTTTCTCCTTAGCCTGTTGTGTGTTTTCATTATATTTGATTTGCTTCATGGTCTCCACAGAGACTTCCGAAGAGCTCGGAATCCTTCTCCACTAAGTGATTTCTGGGCTTTACATTCGACGGGCCTCTTGGTCAAGTGGTTAAAAACACTGACTGATAAGCCGATGGTCGCGAGTTCAAACCTCACGCAAGAAAAATATTTGTGTGATAAGCATGTTTGTTTGTTCAGTGTCTGAGTGTAGTAAAAATATCTACGTTAGTATTATGTAGTAGGTATATCTGTATTTTATCAGCTGTCTGGTCACGATACTAACAGGCTCTGCCTAGATTGGAATCGGATAGCCGCGTGTTAAATATCCGAAGATATTATTATGATACGGTATTCCATTATTATTATTGTATAATCAATTAAAATGTAAGTATTCCCAAGTAAAAACTAGCTTTGTTCCATATCTAATATCATTTGCACCTGCCTGTATAGAACAGCATTAAAGTATTTTCAGCTAGTCTTTCTCGTGTTGAAAATTTTGAAAATTATTATTATCGAGTTCAATGTCTCGATGTCCTTAACGTCATCTGCGGACAGCGGCGCATGACTAACGACGCATATGCGTCGTATGATGATACGTGGTAATATACGACCGTAATAACGTCACTTGCACTATGAAATACGTTAGGGGCATTTGATTGTATTTGATATTGTCGCAATAAATGCTATTTTACAGTCCATTACTAGTTGTGTACGACACAAATGTTGTTGTTGACTGCTAATAATCGATGTACATGATGTATTATGAAATGAAAGAAAAATTTGTAATAATAATTTTTTGTCACGGTTACGAAATCTTTTATCTTTCTTTTTTGTAATAGTGTTTCCAAAATTTTCTCGTCAATAGCTATCAAACACAAAAGGAAAACCGGTTGAAAAACTGACATTTAAAATAGTACAGAACAGTGACCCTAGCACGAACCTCTAGCGGCAAAGTATTCGTACGGCAAATGGTAAAGAAATGTATGAAAAATGTACAGCGCCCCTATCGTGCGTAAAAGGAACTAATTTTGCGAACACGAACCATACTTCCGATTTTCTAGCGTC